>MJUU01046954.1:172081-256837 GCA_002080025.1 Modiolus philippinarum | reverse complement strand
GACTATGATATCAAGCCTTCTTACATATGAAATTTCAATTGAATACTTCTAAATAGATTTGGTATAACAACATCATCAATTATGAAAGAAGAACATGATATTGTGCAATGCCAAATACTGCCAATATGAAAAATAGTTTAAATTTAGTTATGGTGTAAAGCATTTAGGAGATGATCAATATTTTTGCCAACAAAACCAGAAGTAAAGATTTAACAACAATTCTGTATTTATATCCTTTATGAATAAGTTTGTTCAACGGATTAATAAGTTTGGAAGGACAATTTTTGAATTTATGCGCTTTGTAAATGATATTACCATAGAAGTTTGGATGTGAAATGCCCTGATGTATAAGAGCCCTGCATGTAGAACCAAATTTTCTTAATAAGGCAATGTATCTATAATAAAATTTAGAGAATGTTTTTATCAATTTATGATATCTAAACCCTTGATGCAGAAGTTTTTCAGTGAGACAAAGATTTCGGTCGTTGAAGTCAGAAACATTACTACATACTCGTGCATATCGAACAAGTTGTGAAATGTAGACCCCGTAAGAAGGGGCTAACGGGACATCGCCGTCGAGATGGGGGAAATTGACTATAGGGAATGAGAAATCATCCCTTTTATCATAAACCTTAGTGTTCAACTTTCCTTGATTTATTGATATATCAAGATCAAGAAAAGGAGTATAATCACTGCTGCTATTGGATTTATTTAAAGTAAGTTCTGCAGGATACATTTCATCTGTAAATTTAGAAAATTCAGGAATATTTAAAGCCAAAATATCGTCAAAATATCTATATGTATTTTTCCACTAAATGCTGTTTAGAAGGGTCTTTTTGAATTTTTGCCATGAATTGTAACTCGTAGCAATAAAGAAATAAATCTGCTGAGAGGTGTACAGTTGGTACCTATAGGAATACCTATTTTTTGCTGATAGACTGTATCACCGAAACGAACAAAAATATGGTCGACATCAAACCGATGGTTAGCGTAGTCTTGACCTTACTATGAAGTATGAGCAAAGCTCATTGTTGAATGCCTACTGATTAAGAACAACAATAAAAGCTTTGTTCCATTGATTGCTTCTACAGTGTATTTGTACAGACTTTGTCTCATGAGCATTTACTCCATATCCTTTCAACGTTTATTTTGTATGGATTTTTTATGAGGCTTCGGTATTTTTAAGTATCATCTTATTTTATAAAACAGCGCCAATGACAAACATTTAATAAAGCAAGGCTTAAGATTACTTTCAACTTTTAGTTCACATACCATTGATTACGGGAAGGAACTTTTGAAAATCTGAATTAAAGTTGTGTCGATACATTTAATCTGTTTCTGAAACCTAAGCAACCATAAACATACAAAAGTAGTGAAATTTGATTTATTGATGTTTAATTCAAAACTGTGATACAATTTAATTAGATGCCTTAACGTGTATCTGGAGCTAACCAAATGTAAAGGATTTCTGCTCATCGAACACGTTTGATAATAGAACCAACATCATAAAACCATGCTGAGAAGTCTTCAGTCAGCTAATTAACATTGACAGTTTTCATTTTAAAATTGGCGCTTACCGACTAGTTAATGGAATCTTGGAATGAGGAGACGAAATAAGGAAAACGTTCTTTTATCTACATCTTTGTAAATATGAAAATGGCAGATTGATTGAATATCAGTTTTGAATGGAATGAAGGATGATAATGAATTTGTTGATTGCTTTATTGATAAGGTGTCATTTTGTGTTGCGGAAGTGTAAATGATGGGTTAATTGTTTGCTTGTTCGGTATGATGGCGGATCGATCCATTTTGATGATTCTATGCACCGATTTCCGTTGCACTGAGCCGTAATTTCTTGTATTGTTTCTTCGATATCACCTTCCAGACATATATCAATACATTCTACATCTAATCAAGACAAACTTTGAAGTCAATACTTAAAAAGTCATAGTACCTGAAGCGAACACAAAGCTGTAGGCTTGATATTATCTATAAATTGTCCGATATGGTACTGTCGTAATATGCTTTGAAGACTGCTTTGATCGCTCATATTTCACAATTGAAGACATATTATTGCGCGTGTTGGACCTGTAGTTTGAGCTGCATTTAACGTTTAAAAGATACATAAGCCTTAAATTGTTTTTGGCGGGAAATGTTTTCCAATATTCAATTTTATTATAATTTCCCGAACTTAGAAAGAGTATTGTACAAAAAATTTGATGACATAAATTAATGTCTTCCAATGATGATTTGCTTTTCATTTCATATATGCATCTTTTTATGGAAAATACTCAGTGTTGTAGGGATGTATTTACTTGTATTGACAAGATAATGTTGACCCTGCATTATATCTTCACTTGTATCAGTAAATTGTCGATATCGTTCTCAAGCCTACCCTTATCATGCTCATTTTATTCACCTGTCTCTGTTACTATACTACTCAACAAAAGAAACTATACACAGTTAATTTTGTAAATATTTTTGTATTTCGCAATTTAAAGTTTTTATTTTAGTGTATTAATGTATTCAACGCAAAAATGCATTTGTTTATTCCATTTTTCAAATCAATTCCGAAACGGATACGATGAAAATCCTGAATGGTAGTTTTTCGGCATTTGATCTAGTTTGCCGTTGACTGATTGATGATTTAAATTCTTTTGTGTCAATAATTGAGACAACTCATCAACTTAATACTTTGCCATCTTAAAACGTGGAAAACAATGTCTCATTTCGATGCCTTGATCAATCTAAAATCAACGTAGACAATGACTTAGCGCGGTCAGATAGTCGATCTCGATTTCTGCCCTCGCAATCCATTGTTATGTGAAAAGAAAAACAAACTAAAGAATTTTCTGGTGGAAAGTAAAATATTATTTTGATAAAATCTGTGTATCGTTTCTTTTGTTGAGTTGGATATTTTGTTCATTGTAGGCCTTCCAATTTTATCAACACAAGTCTTAGCACAAATTGCTTATTTTATCTCAAATAACTTACATGTATGCAAAGCTTCAAGCATGTCATGTGTT
This sequence comes from Modiolus philippinarum, assembly GCA_002080025.1. Lineage (NCBI taxonomy): Eukaryota > Metazoa > Mollusca > Bivalvia > Mytilida > Modiolidae > Modiolus > Modiolus philippinarum. The sequence goes on along the minus strand of MJUU01046954.1, from coordinate 253,811 downwards.
TTGAAATAACAATGAAGTTACCTTCAAATTTGTAATCAGACATCCAGTTATTCGAAATCAGCACTTTGACTTCAATTGTTTGACTGGCCTGGTTGGCCAAGTGGTTAAGGTAGTTCTACTACCTATACAACCACTGTAGTCTATTACCACTGCAGTATGAGTTGCACTTGACTTACAATCGTAGGTGATAAGGTATGTCAGTTACCTGCCCAAGGTTGATAGTTCACTCTTGGCACTCTGGCTTCCTCCACCACTAAATCTGGCCGTCATGAGACGAAAAGTGACGTTTAACCCCATATCAATCAATTGTTTGATCTCACCTCCAAATGGTTAACTTGCTACCAAGTTTAGATCTTCCACAAACTAATGGCGAATGGCCAGTGTCAGGGCTAACTTGTTTGGTAAAATCTGAATATAACGATTTGAAAAAGGTGTTATGAACACAAACTTGAAGGCTGTAGTGTAATTCAAATATGTTCAAAGTATATGCACAATCGAGCATTTCATACCTGTTAGACTAGTAAGTGTTTTTTTTTTTATTTCACCAAGAGGCGAATAAATATGACTGAAGATGTTTATAGTATCTTATCAAATGTTAAACATTGATTAAAGTAGAACAGGCAGTATAATTTCGAGAAAATGATTTAAAAAAAGTTAAAAAATGTAAATTCGACATGCTTTAGTTATTATTACATGTACCTTGTAAAACATATCTCATATGCAACTTTTTCAACTAAACCTTTGGATGGTCCTCGATTAATTAAGAAGTGTTCTATTAAACTGAATCTCGGCTTTTTATCTTATTTCAATTCGTCTAGAAAATGTTTATTAATTTATGAAATAGTTCTTTCATACCACGTTTCAGTAAATTGCAAATACATTCGCCTTGCAATGCTGGGGCTGACTTTCGAACTGTTGCCTTCGACCTTTTTCCTTCACTTGCATGGCTAAAAGAGTTTGAGGTTTCATTTAAAGGCATAAAATAACTGTTTAATGATTTTTAGGTTCATAAATCGTTCATATTTGAAGAAGGACTTTTCAGTGTGACGGTTACCAAGTCTCTAGCAGCTCTTGCTTACCCTTCCGGAGCACCTGCTTTAGTTGGTAGTGTTCTTGTCTATCTTTATAGGGTTTTGCAATTTGTGTTACACATAAATTGCCTTTTTTAAAAGATTTTCCCACTTTCTTCCATTTTGCTCTGAAAATCGTTGGCCGATGCATTGAATACCTAAGTTAATATGAATTTAATTACCAAAGATGGCACTTTGTACAATTTATATCTTCTTTGTGCAGATCATTTAATTCTTATAAATCAGAAACTATCTGATATGACGGCTGATTACAAGCTACCTGATAAAGTACACAAAATCTATATCAAGCGGGGACCTTTAAATGGGAACATTGTGACACATATTCGTTGAGAAAAGTATCTGAACCTTGTCACTTAAATTCTACTATATAAGTACAAATAACTTTCATTGATTTGAAGTGAAGCAACCAAGAGTAAATACTGGACCAGTATTATTAATGACTTGTCTATGTGATTCTTGATAAGGCAGATATGTTTCCCTCATGGGATTAGACTTATGTCTATATCATTTCATAAATAAATACGTTAAAGTAGTCAAAGTCTCTAGTGGACTTGCAAAAGGACTGTACAATTATGCCATGTGAAACAGTTGCCTTAATGTACAGGGTTTACATACTAGAAACTATTGTAAGAGAACAAGAAATTAAAGTCGGTACCTCAAAAAAATTTGTTGTGAAGGGATAGAAGAAACAATTATCTTATTTATTTATACCTAAACCACGTTGTTCTGTATTTGTTCATGGACTAAAGACCATGCATGTTAAAAAAGTCATAACTCAAAGACATAACTCGGAAGTTAATTGCGCTGTAGCGAAACAGTGTGAAGGGGAGGTTTGGGGTATCCAAAAAACGGTTTTACCCTACTGCTGGTTTTCACTAGTGCCGATACAAAGTCGATACCAATTCCAGTAGTATCCAGTTTTTGTGGAAGCTTCCTGTTACGTCTTTATTTGATAATGTACTTTTTGTTGTTTCATTTTTAGTTTTTATTGCATACCCATGCTAAGCAGGGTAACATTCTAAAAAACATCATTATTATTGAAACTTTGTATCCAAGTATAATTGGGGGCAATGGCAAAATAACCGAACAGAGTTGTCGAGAGCCAAAGTCCAACAGGCAAAAACACAAAGCAAGACACAGATATTAAAACGACCCATTGAGTATATAATATATTATTAGATTTAATGAAACATCAAGCGTTCTAATTGCATTACAATCTATAAAAAGACGGATAGAACAAACTCAAATGAAACTGGAGTAATCTATCTGAATTCATATAAGAATGAGCAGCGTATTGTTTATCATTTAAGTCACCAATTGTTAGAGTTGTGTTTGTACATGTACGTTTTGGGGGTATTTTGATAAAATATACTATGTTGTACTTTTGAGATTCTAAGAGAAAGATATAAAATATTGATTGAATTGATATCATAATTATGAAAATACACTGGTAAAATATAATATTAGATTATGAAGTCTCAAGTGTTCTAAATACATTACAAGTGCATTCAAATTAGCTATAAAAAGTCATTACATATGTAAGTATTCTGAATTAACAAGATTTTCTGACAATATATTCAAAAGTGTTTTATAGGGATGTAGATTGTTATTTAATGATATAGATTTAAGAAATTATTATCAATAAGTCTTATCATGAAACAAAATTCATTCAAAACCAGACACCTGGAGCCAACATTGAAATTACACTTAATTTTGGATCAGTCTTGATTCTGCAAATATTGCCACTTTGATGATCTATCACATTTACACTATTCACTAATAATAGATCGTCACCATGTTTATTGTTAGCAATAGATGACATCAACCCAACACTTTACTTTCCACTTTTCTTGTGGTGATTGACATGCAGTACTAGTGCATCAGATATATAGTCAACAAAAAAATTAAGGGTCACAGTTTTCCATTTCCATTATAAATGGTGAATGAAAGGATATGGAGTAAATGCAAATGAGGCAAAGTCTCTGCAAATACATTGTAAAAACAAGCAAAGGAACAACGATTTTATTGTTGTTCTTCATCTTGAAGTCACCATGAGGCCTCCAACAAAGAGCAAACACTCGTAAAACGTTATTATGCATACCTTTTCTTTGTTATAAATTCAAATAGCATGGTATAACGCCAGGGTAATACCAATAAATTGTTCTGTGGACAATTTACGAACAAGGACCTGGAATTTCCTGAATCAAATCAGTGTTCTAAGAGCTTTAATACGTTAAATGCACAAGTATGATATTCAGACTATGTCAATAATACAAGAATATGAATATGGTCAGAAATTCACCATGGATTAAATATTTGATTTTTTTTGTTTAACAAGACGCCATAACAAAAGCGATTTGGGACTGATGCACAAATATAAGTTGGCTTTCGATTATGTTTTGTTCAAGCCACAGTGTCTGTAGGGAAATGGTAATGTCTATTTATAATGATTGTTTATACCTATCTATAAGCCTGTGTCAAGTTTCATTAGACACACTTTTGGCAAAAGTGAATTTAGCTTTGCTTGAGTTCACTGATTCGTCTGAAAATCTTAAAATTGTAGAATAATAGTCTGGGAATAATATATATGAAAATAAAGTTACAGATCAGAAAATTAAAATTGATGAACAGAAAAGAAGCATTTATGGAGGAAAAAATGCACTTTTACATCGTATTATATGATAAACTACGTATTAGGTTTAGAAACAGCAATTTAACAACCTAATTTTAGAATAATTAAATATTAAAAGATTGGTGTATACAACAATTATGCTACATTATAAAGATTGACCTACTATTTTTGCACTTTTTAAGTAAGTATAACGGAATCAATAACTCATTAGTATTTCTAGGAGTTCAATGATTTTTATCACAATTAGACATATCATTAATAGCGGTTACATATATGGTATAGTCTAAACATAAATTCTCTCTTTTTCTTCATAAAGATTTATGATATGGCGGAAATCGGTTGTAATTTTCCTTAATATCAAAGTTGTAATACAAATTTCATAATATTTTAAGTAGTTATACATGCACAACAAGGCCAGCAGCAAAAGTACTTCCAACAATTATATTAAAAAAACTGTTAGCAAAATATGGCATCAAATAGGTGTATTTTGTTCAAAATTTCAAACGAGAGTCATTGTTTTACAAGTATTTTGATTTGTTACTTGCTTTGCACTGAAGAGACATACTGCAATCCGTCAAAATGGCCATCTGGAGAAAATGGAATTAAATAGTGCTGGTATTTAGTTATTCAAAACTTTTCAAAATCGCATTGCTACTCACATTGAAGCGATTTTTACACGTATTATAAAGTTCTGGTCAAAAAGGAAAAGGACAATATCTGTGTAAAAAGGTGTATCTTTATTTTCGTCTCGATACATGAGCAAAACCGCAGAATTTTTGTACAATTAATACACTTACCATGATAAACAATGAACGGATATGGAGTAAATGCACATGGAACAAAGTCTCTACAATGACATGGTAAAAACAAGCAAAGGAAAAGTTGTTGTTGTTCCTCATCTTGAAGTCATCATGAGGCTTTCAGAACTGAGCTTTGCTCAGACCTCATAGTAAGTTCAAGACGTTCTCTAGCACCGGTTTGAACGGAATTCTTTGCTAATTGTCAAACGACGCTACATCCATGTCTTTTCTAGTCACGGATGCAGGATCGCAAACAATTACAAATTAAACTGGCAAATTACATCATCCGTTCCCCGACAAAAACACTAGCTAGTGGACGTTTACAACATATATATATACAAACCCAGAGCACTCATCAAGTCGATTGTAAGAAATTTGGCATTATAAAATAGTGAGATGTTGGCACTTGAAACAGGTGGTCACAATGACATTTCGAAATTACAAAAAAGAAATGCCAAAATCTGAAAAAAAATGATTTGCATTTTTTTAGATTAAAAAATCACATTTTTTACACAAAAAAACCCGTACTTTTAACATTATCGAGTTTTTACTGTCGCTATTCACATTATGGTACCAACTTTCCAATACGAGAATATCCACTTTTGTTTTGGTTATTTTCAATTTTCGAAATTGTTTGTTCCACAAATTAAACATTTTGACTTAGTAATGTCGTTTGAAACATCAAGACAGAGATATTATGGAACAAAAGGCCAAACTTGGAATACTTTTGGATAATGGCTTTCCATATTATTTGATTTTAATGCTGCTGATGAGAGGTTAATCCTTGAAACACGTGTACAGCATAAAGAAATTTACTGTTTTTAGGCAACTTCTGTATTTTTTGTATTTTGATTAGTTCCTGGCTGAAATTTGATTTGTTTTAAGGCAGGGTAATTTTGGCAAAAATGAAAATTCCAGAAATTTGTGATTTTCAAGGAAGCATGGCCAGATTGAAGACTGAAAGACTTTTTATTAGAGTTTCTGACATGTTGATCTCGAAAACATTAGACATGATTTTTCAAGACATGCAGAGTGAGTAGTGTATGATTTACTAAAATTAATTTTATATGTGGTAAAACCTAGTACATTTAGCGTTGTAGCGTTGTTAGATAACTAGCATGGATTCCGCTCAAACACTTTCTAGGAGCTGTCTTGAACTTACTATGAGGTATGAGCATTGTTGAAGGCCTTATGGTGACTTCAAGATGAAGAACAACAATGAAATTGTTGTTCCTTTGCTTGTTTATACAATGTTCTTGTAGAGACTTTGTCTCATTTGCATTTACTCCAGACCTTAACCTTTCATCCACCATTTGTAATGGAAATCTAAAACTGCGGCCCTTATGATTAAGATTGCTTAATCTTACCATGTATTTATAGGTATTTTGTCCCTTGTACATTTACTCCATATCCCTTTATTTACATTAAATGACATATTAGTATAGAGGTTTTAACATTGTATTTGATATGGACCAGAACATGGAACGGGAGGTGGCTCGCTGTTACTGACTTCGATAATTTTGGTGTTTTCACTTCATTTTTATATGCATGTTAATATTTATGTTTGTTTCATTGCAGACCGGTCAGTAGATTGTTACAAATTTGTAAGGATATAATTATATAAATGGTTAGGATTTGGCGCGAATGATAATAGCCAGACACATTTTTGGTTTAATTAGTTGTTTGCAAATTGTTTAATCTATATGCAAATATGTGTTTGGAAAAGTGATCATTTTATGTCAACTGTCGTGAAGAAGATTAATGACACTAAAATACAAACGGTTGTTATAATTACCATAGGAATGACAAAAGAAAACCAGAAAAATCAGCCTTTTATCACGTGAAATAAGTGTAGCAAAAACAGTAATTAACATATGAAGAACAACGGTATCAGTATCACTATTTTATAATGCCATTTTTAATCGATTTGATGAGTGCTGTATGTTTGTCTATATATATGTTATAATTGTCTGCTAGCTTTGGACACTAGTGTTTTTACAACAGATGAGAGTGATTGTCAGAACACTTTGCTAGTTTAATTTATAAGCAATCAAGGGATATGGAGTAAAAGCAAATGAGACAAAATCTCTACAAATACGTGGGGAAAACAAGCAATGGAACAACGCTTTTATTGTTGTTCTTCATCTTGAGTCACCATGAGGCCTTCAACAATGAGCTATGCTCATACCTCAAAGTAAGTTCAAGACGGTCCCTAGAACCGGTTTCAGCGGAATTCATTGCTAAATGTCGAGCAACGCTACATCAATGTTTATTATGTCATGAATGCGGGACTATAATAATCAGTCATGGTCTCAAATGTGAGACAGGACAATTCCACCCGAGGGTTCACATTTTCCAGTCAGAAACGAGGCTTGCCGAGTTTCTGATGATAGAAAATGTGAACCCGAGGGTGGAATTGTCCAGTCTCACATTTTTTACCATGACTGATTATTTTTCTCACATTTCTCTGCCAAAAAATTAGAAAAAATAAACATGGCCGCCGATACACGAAAATCTATTCTCCGAAACTAGGCAACGTAGCAAAAAATAAATTGCATAATTGAAAAGATCGCATGAGTTTTGGTTTTGTACTAAAAGTACAAAACTCTGAACTAGAATCTTAAGCGTAGTTATTCGTGGGTTTCTAAAATGAAGCGGTGTAAAAATTCGACGTTGCCGCACCATTCCGGGGAAGTTGTATTTTTTCTGACGTTTCAATATTGTGACGTGACGTTGTTTGCATTGTTCCGTCAAGGGTGGTCATGTAATGTGAGATGCATGAATCTCACATGGGTATCTCACACTGGATTCTTGTGTCACACACGTACAGAAATGTGAGAAAATCTGTTATCTGTTGACGATCTCGCATCCCAAAGATAAAACCACAAGGCATTGTAGTTTTTTCGACATTGAACAATCAATTCCGCTCGAACCAATACTAGGGGGCGTCTTGAATTTTACTTAGTATGAGGTATGAGCAAAGTTCATTGTTGAAGGTCTCATAGTAACTTCAAGTTGAAGAAAAACAATTACAGCTTGGTTCCATTGTTTTGTTCTTCCGGGTATTTGTGGAGACTTTGCCTAGCTAACATAGTTTATTAATAAAACACTGAATGTATATTAATTTCTAGATGAATATTTTATTTGGGTTGTTTGTTTTAAAAAAGAGGACTTTGGAAAGATTGTTAAATACTGTTAGCTACCTACTTAAGATAAAGTGAGGGTATGTTGGTGTGTTCCATTATGACCATTGATAGTCCCGTAATAAACGTATGTAATTGATATGGACTTTCATGTAAGAAAGCTCGTTTGATTTGTTCATTGTATTAAATGATTCTGCCAAAGTGCTCTGACTCTTACTGTTTAATGATATAGACCAGTTTATTTGCCGAATCATTTCCGATTACTTTACATTATGAAAACCCAGATGTAGAATTTTCTTTTGTGTTCTATACTTAACATATAAACAGCCTGCCTAAGTCAACGTTTTCCTGTTTATTAAAAGGGTTCTTTAATATTCAAGGATGCCGGTGATTCGAAATTTCAGCTTTTTATATATCTAGGCCTACTTAATATCTGTTACTTGCAGATAAATGTTTTGCTATACATGTGTATATACCCCAAAATAAGCAGATATTCATACGCTGCGTTTTTTTTTCTAGTGGTATCAGATATTTATAATTTGGTTAAAACTTTATATTTAACGAGGTGTCAGTCCATGGCCATTTATACTATACCGGTACATGTAATTAAAATACCAGATGCCATATAAACAGGAAATTTAAGGTAATCTTTAAGAAGTGTTGAAGTTTATACCTATGTCATTTTAGGTGCATTTAGGTTATTTTGACTTCAGTGAGCGATGAATATAGTTGAGAATTAATTTAGATTATATTGTTGTTCCATGAAAAGTGATGTGTATACAATGCACACATTTCGCAACAAGCAAGAGAGCCTGTGAAGTTATTTGTCCCATAATACATTCCAAAATGTTACGTGAAACATGACGAAAAACTGCTCTCCAATTGTTTGTAAATTTTTAAATACTTCAGTTTGATTTTGTGACTGATCCTGTCATATATCATTACTGAAACAATACTTTACTCTTCGAGTTGGACTGCTGCATTTTACCCCTTTGAAAAATTATTACATAATATTTAATTGAATACTGTAATACAATATCAGCCATTTATTACTGGAAAATCATGTGAGGTTTTAGGTTAAACCTGATTGGATCGTTTCGTATTGTGCAGTTCTAAAATTCTTGATCATGTGACTTTCTGGTTTTCTGTCATAATTTGCAAATCACTGCTCTTTTGATAAATAGCACAAATCAGAGAGATTCTACACAAGTATAAAAGCCAATATGATGAAATTGACTTGTAGTCTGTACGATCTTTGGTTTCATAAAATTCTATCTTGACTTGAGCCACGTGACTTGAGCATTGGAGTTCAACATGAACATGTAAGGTTCGCTCTAAACTGTTCATTTGACTACATATAGTATTGCGGTTAACGTAACTAATCAAGCTTTACAGTCACCATATTGTGTCTCGTGGGGAACATTGTCAACTTTGCTGGTGATTTAAAGATTCTTTCATTCTCACAAATGTACTATTATTCAATTATTTTTCATCATGTTTAATATTGATTCCTAAGGATACCAATTACGTAATCACTCTATAACAAGAATATTACTATCTTAATTGTTAAATACAGATGTCGGTTCATTCTTCCTTGAATTATTGTTTAAAAACCAGCGTTGTGAACATAATTTCAATCGCTTAATGATTCGTTAATTATTAAGCATTACTTCACATGTACTTTATTCCAAGAAATAAAACTACGCAAACACAAGCCAGTTAAGTCAAGTGTAATGCAAGAGTTCGAATATGTAAAATTCAATTACTAGTAACGGTCGGTTCAAATGCTGTTTGGTATAGGCTTTGAAAGTGTGTTTTATACATTGCATGTTTCTGCAAACACTAGTTGGTCCTTAAAAACACATTATAGTTCAGAATGCACGTGTGGTGTACCGATAGATCAAATAAACAGATCAAAGGTAATGCTTTACCATGTAAATAACACTGAAAGTAGGAAAACAGGTTAGCAAAATAAAGAGACAAAGCACGTACGGTGGCATCATCTAAAATTATATACTCATGAAGTAAAATATCCAGGTTCGTACTGCAATTTGGTAGCCAAAAAAACTTGAATCGCTTCTAGAGAAAAATGTAGCACTTATATAGAAATATATAATAGGACCTCTCGGGATTCCCAGTGGATAAATATAGTCTCTAACATTGTTTCCAGTTTATTACGTATATTTCTCACATCGCGATAGTTAAATTTTCACAGTTTACCCTAGAACTTTAAAATGAGAAAATTAACTATCGAGATGTGAGAAATTATCGTAATAAATCGGAAAACAATTTTAGAGATTTTTGCTCTAATTCCTATTCAATTTATTTGACGTAAAGCGATCTCCGTAGTCTCCAGTCTCAAGTATGCCGCCATTTTGTTGCTATCATCGTTGCTATGTGTATCATTGCGCCTGTCATTGAAAGGGGTGTTAAGTGCAATATTTTTGATAAAAATGTCATATTATCAATAATATAGGGTTATTGCATGAATATTGGGGAATGTTGTCCCGAGTAGAATTTTATATTGTACGAGCTTGGGAGTGCAATATTTATTCTACGAGAGATAATATTCGCCAATATTCATGCAATGACCCTTTTATTGTATAGCAACACTAAAATTTCTATTAAAAATGGCATTTTTGTTGTCAATGACGTCATGAAATTTAAGTCATATTTGCACTAGTGCAATTGGTTGCTTTCATAGGGAAATATTATGTTGCTATACAATAAATTGAGATATCTTAGTCATAAAAAACTAGTTCGTTAGACAATGATGCAGGTGTTAATTTCATCAACATCCGGTTGAACTATTTCTAGAAACTGACACTGATTGACCAATCAGCAAGTGAGATCAGTTTCTAAACATGTTGATTATTAATTTCATCTAACATTATTTGGGAAGTATTTATTTTGAACAAGAATTAGAGAAAGATTCATATTCTCTGTCTATGCCCTATATCCCCTGAGCCATCTAAAACACAGACAGGGGATACGAAGCTATATCCCCTGTGAAGAAAACATTTATCATCATCTTTTTTTCAAACAGAATTCGTTTCATATTTGTTTTGAATGATTTATTATTTTCATATAAAGGATTGGTTCACATAAAACATGTCTCAAGGACATGTACATATATCTGTGAAAATTCTAATTAATACAGCATACAAATAAAATGTAAAAGATAACACTAAATTAAGCATTCGGTTTTATTCTAATAAACGTATTCAACAATTGCTTATGTTACGTGTATGTTAAGTGTTCTAACAAAAAGTTTAAATCCATCAGTTCTCACTTTGTTTCACTATCTTACATGGTGGGCCCCACTGGCCTTTTTCCTTTGCTAATACTGACAGAAATTCTGTTCTGTCAGTATTAGCAAAGGAAAAGGCGACCTTGTAGGAAAGTGATACAAAATGAAAAATGAAGCCAATGGCTGAAACGTCTGAAAATTGCTTTGATGAACGCAAATAAGTTTAAAACTCAATTACTTCAGTAAGTCAATTGAGTACTTCAGTGTTCCATATAAAGAAAGCTAAGATGAAGGATGTAGAGCGTATTAAATAAACAAAATGTAAGGATTTGCTGTCATGCAACCATAATATATATGGTAGTGTTTTAAGTTCTAATACTAGATAGATGAAAATAGAGAGAATTAGTTCTGTGTAATTCTTAAATGAAATGTTTATAGGATGTTATCCCCAATAGAAATTTTAACTAAATGTAAGAAACTGGTCTTTTCTAATCTGTTCTTCAATTGAAATTTAAAATAATTTCCAGGCGACTATTCTCAATTGGTTACTTAACGACAAAACCGATACGCAATTTAACTACAACTCTCTTATCCAAACCATTGAAGACTTTACGACACTTCCTTCCTTTCATCTAAAGAACTAATATTAAATTTCACAATAACCCAATGAAAAAGTAATCAGGCAGAATAAATTGCATAAAACAGGAGACCAATCGATGACAAATTGGCTATTTACAATTCTTTGCAATCTAATTTGCAAGTCAATAATTTTAAACTGATTTTATTTCCGCACAGTTAACACTAAACGGTTTGTACATAACAGTTCCAATGTTAGGTCAGTTCCCCAAGATTTCATTCTCCCCCACAATTAGCTGAACACTAAATAATATATGCATTTCTAAAAGCACAACGACAGACATTGCCAGTTTGGACATTTATACTATATACGGCCATGTTGTTTCAATGTTACTTGAATTATTCCACATGGTTGGGCAGGGCTGTTTGATTTTATACTGCGAATAATCATTTATAATTCAAGCATGGCCCTTGTTAATCGCCAACCAGTATACTGAATAACCTCATACTTCGCACTTGAGCAAAGGGTATCGGAATAAGAGTAAAAGGGATGAAGAACAAATCATGTTTTTATTTTTGTCCGTCTTAGTTCATAAAGGAAACTAAGGGGTTACGAAAATTTTTAGAATAAACCATGCCATGCATTAAGACACTGATTTGCTATCGATTCTGGTTTTGAATTTGCATCAATATAAACATCGATTTTGTATTGTGTAAATCAACCTTTTCTGAGGTCGCTTCAGAATGTAAAATTCCATTTTCTGTCGTATTAAAATCGAAATATTTCAATGAGAACGCTCTAGGTTAAATTCGAATAAAAACGCCCAGCCAATAGTTAAATGACAAAAACCATATACGTGCCATGAATTATTTCCCAAGTAACGTTACTGCTAAACCCGCCCCTAGGTTTAAATGTGTTATGAAATATACCATTTGGTCTGAATCAATACTGTAAATTGCGATCGACAGTAGTAAAATGGCAATGAAACTTGCAATTGAGGGTTTATAACAGTAAAATGTGCCAATAGCATAAACAGCGCAAAAATCACAAATTATAACTAGAATTACTCAATTTTTCAATATAAGAGAGGGCGTAGCCCCCCCCCCCCCCATTAACATGGTCGTAATATTATGGTTTTGCTTTACTTAAACTTCCTTGTTCAAAGCAAATTTTGCTACATTTGCAATCAATGGAATCGCCAGAATTTTAATACAAACAAAGAACGATTTCTTGCTTTCAAAATATAAAACTATTTTGCTGAAAAATACTGAGTTTGGCCTTATTTTGAAAGCTTGATAACAGGAAAAGATGATAGTTGACATATTCTATTTTATTTATGGAATACGTGAGTTAAGACCTACAACATATCTTTAAATAAAAACTTCTGTCTGATATATTTATAAGGCTCGAACTACCTTAAAGCTATTGACATCGGACACGTAAAGGATTTTCCGAAGTCAATAGCTTAAAAAAAGACGTTATTCATTTCTACCTTTGCACCTCACCTTACCATAAATAAATAATAACTTATATATATATATATATATATATATATATATATATATATATATATATATATATATATATAAAGAGCTGCTTCCGACACTATTAAATGTAATTGTTTTTTTAATAGTAAAGCATTCTGTTTTAAAATGGATGATTCATATCAAAACAAGTAAAGGGGTCCAGAATACAGGCAATCTAGAATGTGATATTTTCCACGGAGTCAATCTGGTTCTATCTGGCCGCTTAACTAACATACGATCTCTAGGAAAGGTTGTAATTGAGGGTTTGGAGGGTTTGTAGGGCTTACTGACATATTTAAAGAAACACCCAAAATCAACTTGAATACATGTATTATATTTATATAGTTTAAATATTCAGTTATTTTAGAAATGTATTTCTAACTTTTTTTTTAGAATTTGGAGCCATGTTGTATTTCATGATCTTCAAAATAAATCTAATATTTCACTCTGGGTCTAAGGGGACGACCATTTGATTCTGAGGGGGGGCCTGGCAAATTTGGTCGAGCCAAATTATATATTTTCAAAATTTTGCGGGCCAGAATATTTATTTTTCGCCGCTTCGCGGCGAAAATTTTTATTTTCAATAACATAATAGTATCGTACCAATAAATCTAAGGTCAGATTGTTTATTTTCTTGGATGTGCAGGTGCGGTTATGCGGATGTAAACTTGGATTCTATTGGCTGATTAACCACCTGCTAAATAACCATGTCCACCCTACACAAGAAAATCAATAATCATGATAATGTAGTGTTTCACCTACATGTAGACCAAAGTCATTCAAAAGCGTACATATGAGAATGTACATAAGGACAAAATTCACAAACATGTAGTAAGCATGGATAAATAAACAAATCGTAATTAAAGTTTAACATAGTTTACTTCCACGTAATGTAAAACTAATTTCAGCCTGATATTTACATTAAGAAATTAAAATGTGAAATACATTAACATGTAAATTATATGAAATATTTTATTTGCATTCATTTTCAAAGGTTTTCGCTCCATGTTTTACGAATACGCCATGTAAATACAATTGTACAACATGAAAAATCAATACATCATTCGGCTGTGTATTGTCCAGAGTACGCGGTCACTCGACATAGCGTTTATGTGTATAATCGTGTAGTTGAATGTAGGTCATTTTCTAATTATCGTTTTCTTAGTTAAACACAAACAGGTTTGCATAACCGCACAAAAATGTTATCATGCATTGAACCAACTAATATGATTATTTAGATAGTGTCGAACTTGCCGTTCAACCATTTTCGACACTATCTAAATAATCATATTAGTTGGTTCAATGCATGATAACTTATAATTTCCAACTTTTTCAGGGACAGAATATTTATTTACAAAATCTGCCAGCCCCCCCCCCCCCCCGAATCAAATGGTCGTCCCCTAAATACCGTTTTCCGGTACTGATGACGCTTCTACAGAAAAACTAATTTTACATTTTACTCCCTCAGGTCATAATTCTTTTAAAGAAGAGGAAAAAATTAAAATGAGTGTGACTCCGTTATGATTAAGTGGACACACATGTACACTGACTGGCAGCAAAACAAGTGAAAAACCGAACAATCTAGGGACAATGGAAACGACAGGAAACAAGGAACCTACACGAGTAAGGATAAAAAAAATGAAGACACACATTCAGATGAAATGCACGGACCAAACAAAAACCCATTGGGAAGATCAGTTGCACCAGTATAGTAAGCATCTCCTTTTTCATATATAACAACCGCTGTTTTGAGATGTAACTCTGATAGTAAAGTCAAACCCGGGGGAGGAAAAACAAACTTGAGCTGTAAAGAAAATTCCATAGCGGTCAACAAGATGCTGATATCGTTCTACAGTAAAACTTATTAATAAAAAGCAAAAGAAGCGAATAAGGAATAGTAACAATTAATGTGTTGTAATTCATCCAGGGAGCGCAAATGTTTTCGGGATTGTTTTAAGTTACACAAGTATCGTAGATGTATGTATGTACATATGCGGTGTGCATTAACAGACGTTCCGCTAACGTATGCGTATTCGTGATCACTGTAGCATTTAGCGGATCAGTGTACACTCTTCGGTCAAGAATTGATGGAGATATGTCATGAACTATTACACCCAGCACCTCCATCAGCATTGATCTGGATATTGATTTTTCATCTTTGTTGTACTGCTACGCCCCTTCATAAGTCACACCTATTTCAAATTATAAAATTGAATGTAATATGACCAAAGGAAGGAATGATAAAATAGTAAAGTATATTCCCGCTGAACTGCTGCACAAATTAATTATACGGTAACCGTATACAATATGACAAAAATCAGTTCTCCAGTCACATACAAAACAAATCAGAAATCTATTCCGAACAAAAAAACCTTTGTATATAATAGACAAAGGAATAATAAAATTACTTTATTATTTTCCGCGGTAACGAAGTTATGTCTGAAATACTCGCCAGGGAAAACTTCATTTACAGAGATCAAACAAAACCAATACATGTAACTGACATTTCCAATTATTACTGCGGCCGCCATGATGACTTGTAACATTTTCTGCGAGCCTGTGCTTAACAGACCCGGATATTATCTCTATCGATTTAACTGTCCACTCACGTGGCGATATCTGTTCATATATATGGCACATTGCGTATTCTGCATAAAAAGCAAAACTCTCAGCAAGATATAATTGAGTTAAGATGGCAGTTGATAATTTGTTTCTTTATTTAACCCGCTACTTATGTCTGTTTTGCGTCAATATGTCTTTGTTCCAAAAATATTGGCACAATTTATTTTCAATGACATATTAGATAGAAATACGCAAACAAATTGATTTGTACTGAATAGAAGAATTTGTGACGGAAATTATGACAATGATTTATATGTTTTTGTTGTTTGTCTAACTGGATTCCGAATATCTTCCATCAGTATATCCCAAACTTCATATTATTGTTAAGTCTAACCAAATAGCGTGTTATAAGCAGAACATATCCAAACACTTTATTCGTAGTTTTAAACAGATCCGATGTGGATTACATATTTTACAATAATACAGTTGCAGGAAGTGTTGCCAGTCGTTTCTTTTTGTCACTTCAATTTAGATTTCATGCTTGAATAATGGACTTATTGGTATATGTTTTTAGTATTGAAGAGAAAATAACACAAGGGCAGGGTGGTTAAATGACATGTTTGCATAATTATGCTTGGCTTCCACATGTGTCAATAGATTACAAATCAACTTCTAGAGATCTGAAACCGCATTTTCATACTTGGGGTTGACAGTGTCATACGTGAAGCAAAAATATTGTCTTTTCTGCGACTGATCATAATTTCGGAATTAAGGTGGTTCGGTAGTATTCCTCCATTTTGATTTCAAGTTTCATGCTTTGATGGGCATTTTCTGTTTAAAAAAATGTACAAAAATAACACAAATTTATGGGCCTTTTTCTCTGAGTCTAGTGTTAATTTTTGACAGAAAATTCAGGATACTATTTGAACTGTAAAAATTTTAAACAAGGAAGGTACAAAGAAATCACAATGAACATATTGATTTTGTGAAATAATTAGATAATAAGGTCCGTGACCCCCATTTTTCTTTTTGTTTTTAGAAATTTCAATACAGAGGCTAGCAATATATATAAAATTAATTAAAAGTCTCATGGATGTTACGAAAATATTTTTAAAAAAAATGATTATTTTCGTTAATATTTGAACTAAAAAATTCCTATTTTTGGTGAAAGATTGTATATGGTTTTTTTATCTAATTTTTTTTTTTTTTGAATCTCAATTTTAGAAGTTTAATTCTGCAAACTATTGAAAGATTCTGATTGATTTGGCTTCTGGTTTCACATTGCTTTATGTTATGTGGAATTCATGTTTATTTGTTTTGATTAATTAATTGGAGTTTTACGTCCAATGAACAGTATCTAAGATATGCGAGGACGAGAATGAGTTAATCAATAACAATTCTATATCAAAAAGAGTGGAAAAGGGATAACTGGGAACAACTAGTTCTAATTGCCACTCGAAAATGGATATAGTAACAAAATTACCGCCCAACTTTGTCAAGAGTCGAAATCCAAAGGGCAAAACAAAAAGACAAAGAAGAGCTCACGCTGTTAATTCTCTAGACACATTAGTATTTAGTGTTGTGGTGGTGTCAGTGTGTTTTGTTGGTGTTTGGTGTCTTTGGTCTTCCGTCTTCTGGTGCTCTTGCTTTTGCCTTGTCTTTTGACTTTGATTTGGGTAATAGTGTGCTTTTCTACTGCCGTTGTTTATGATAATGATTAATGCGATCATACAAGTGATATTCAGGAGTTATGTCCCTTAACCTAGGGTCTACCTCTTCAGACACTAAATAATTGATCCTGTTATAATACTCAACAAAAGTAAAGAGGGTGAAAAAGGATTGAAAACTAGAAAGAGGTTCACACAGCTACATGTAGTGCTTTATTTACTAGGCATTCATGTTCAGTTTTTATATATCTTATCATTTAGTTATAATTACATTTCATGAATATTCATTTGAATTCCGTCAATTTGATAGGTGAACATTGCTCACGTGGCATATCAATGTGAAGTTGCAATTCCCATGATACACATTTGATCATATGACCACATGGCGGATGAATAAGTAAAACAAGAGGCTCTCAAGAGCCTGTATCGCTCACCTGGGTCCTATGCAGCACTATAATTCCAAATTGATGGTCCATCTTTGGTGGTGTATGTACATAAAAATCAGAAACTTTTTATAAAATTGAATTAAAATTGTTCAAGCAGTTTCAGAGAAGATTTTTGAATGCAATTTCCAAACTTTAAGGGCCTATGTTAATCTACATTCCCTGCTGGCAGCTATTTAATATAAAACTTTGAAGAGGTCACCCAAGGACTATCATATCAAAATTCTACTGAAATTGTTCAAGCAGTTTCAGAGCAGAAGATCTTTTTACGCATTTCCCATTGGGTCCTATGTTAAACTAAGTTTTGCCACTGGTGGCCATGTCGGAAGACGGATCAGCACCAAAGTAACAAACTTGGTCAAAATCACACAAGTTTCATTTATGCAATGTTTAAATTGAATCCATTCAGTGGTTTTCTATTATATCTGTGTATGTATTTCCCCTTAGGGTCTAATTCATTGCTGGAGGCTATATTGGATGATGGATCAGCACCAAAGAAACAACACTTGGTCAGCTTCTCATAAGCATCATGTATGCAAAGTTTGGTTTTAATCTATTCAGCAGTTCTCTAGAAGAAGATCTTCTGTTAAATTAAGTAAACAGCTGGTGACACTTGGTCAACACCTGCAGGCATCATTCATGCCATGTTTGATTTAAATCCATTCAGCAGTTCTCTAGAAGATCTTTGTGCGCATTTCCCATAGGGTCCAATGCTGTGGGTCATATACGATGACGGATCGGCACCTAAGTAAAAATACTTAGTCAGCATCTCATAAGCATTATCAATGCCAAGTTTTTTGTATCCATTTTACAATTGGGTCCAATGTTAAAATTTAGTTCCCAGCTGGCGGCCATGTTGGATGACGGATCAGCACCTCATAAGCATCATTCATGCCAAGTTTGGTTCAAATCCATTCATTTGTTCTCAAGAAGAAGTTCTTTGTATGCATTTTCCGATAGGGCCCAATGTTGAAATTAAGATCCCCGCTGGCGGCCATTTTGGATGACGGACCGGCACCAAAGTTACAAGACTTGGTCAGCCCCTCATCAGCAACATTCATGCAAGTTTGGTTCAAATCCATTTGATGGTTCTCAAGAAGAAGTTCTTTGCATGAATTTTCCCATTAGGTCAAATAGTAAACTAAGTTCCCCGCTGCGGTCATCTTGGAAGAGGTCGGAAAACTTGAACGTGTTCAATAAAATATAGTCCTTAACATGCTGAACATTTTTGCAATATAAACTTGACCTCTATCTCGAAGCGTTTTTGAAATATAGGACAAAAAGTAAAAAATCACCATAAATTTGACCAATAAAGGGCCACAACTCATATATAGGTACTTGGATTTTCTTCAAAATATCCATGTGGGTAGATCTTAACATGCTTAACATTTTAGCAATTTAAACTTAACCTCTATCTGTTATAGTTTTTTTAATAAAAAACATCAAAATTTTGAAAATTTTAAAGAAAAAGGGCAATAACTCTTAGATGGGTCATCAGATTTTCTTCAAAATTTCAGCATGGGTAGATCTTCTCATGCTGATCATTTTTGGCTCGTGTCAGATTTTTGATATCTGTAACGGTTTTTGAGTAATTTGCCAAAAACTGTAATTTACCCCCTATGTTCTATTTTTAGTGACGGCAGCCATGTTGTTTGACCTAAGACATACAAAATAACAAATATGAAACTAGATACTCTAGTGATGATTTATTTAAAGTCTGATTTCATTTGACCCAGTGGTTTCAGAGGAGAAGATTTTTGAAAGAGAGCTAACGACGGACGGACGACGGACGGACGGACGCCAAGTGATGGCAATAGCTCACCCTGGCATAGCCAGGTGAGCTAAAAAGAGTCCCATTGTACATGATGTGCTATCTTTTTAATACAATTGTTTTTATGATATGGTTTTAGAATGTAATTATAAGAATTGAATGCATTATTTTGAAGTTTCATAGGGATTATGAAAGTGTTGACCGGGCGCACATTTTCAACAGGAAGCGCTACCGCGCTTCATTAAAAATGTGCTTCGGTCAACACTTTCACACCCCAATGAAACTTCAAAATAATGCATTCAATTCTTAATTGAAATTTTACATTTGATATATTTTGTTAAATATAACTTACATAGTAATATCAATCACAATCTGTTTCACACTTTTAAGACTTGTATTTCGTACTCGTCAGCTTACTGTAGACATCACGGTGTGAAGTATCGTTCTTATATGGGGAAAATTTACAAAAGAGTTTTTTGTCTGAAAATTATTACAGACGGTTGAAAATTTATAATAAGTATATCTGAGGTCGATCGCCATTTCTCGTGATTTATTCGTCTTTATAGTCTTTAGTTGATGCTGTTCCTTTTAATATCCTATATCAATTGACGTTTATTTCTACTCGTTTCCCTCGTTATTCATTGAGTAGTACGAACTTATGACAAATACTTTCAATATATTATTTTTTTCAATTAATCAACGACCTAAACGTAAACAGCGGTTTATAATCCAGAAAATGTACGGCGTCCATGTGCTTATGACAACAAATCATCTTACAAACTACGAATAAGCAATTTCTCATACAACGACATCGTGTGTAATTATCTGTAGCGTGGTTTTTCAACCCAGTGCTGCTAAGTAGTCTTAGATAGGTGTGTTTTATTCTGTTTCCTAACAAATGCAAGGTTTTGTGTGTCTGTAAAAATAATTTATTTTCCACAATGGTTTATGTTGATACTTAAGTGTAATTAGTGATTGAGTTTAATGCTGAAAATGTATATAAAATGTATATAAATGTATATAAAATGTATATAAAATGTAAAATGTATATAAAATGCAGTCAAATAAATCATCAACAAACATTCTGAATTAATAATATCGAGCTGTATAAATGTTTTAACACAAACATGAAATTAATTACAGATCAGACAATGAATAGAAATCTGAGTCATTCAACTTCAGAATACTCATAATTAACTCTCAGATATCTAAGATTTTATGTGTTTTATCAAATAATGTTTTCTGTCCTATAAATAGTAACAAGACACATTTGCTTTCAAAGTAATTAGTTTTGCTAATTCATCGATATAAAGCTTGTTTTGTTGAAGGCATTTTCATATCAGTAATAATCAAATTGGAAGATACATTTATTTGTTCCTCTTTGATTCTGAATAACAACAATACAATGATGGAGTTAAATTAATTTAATGGTCTGTTGGATTCCTCCGATACAGAATAACATAATATCAACTAATAGTAACTGATCTCGTAATAAAGGTAGAAATATAACAAATCAGGCAAACAGCTAATCTTAACAGTTTCTGAAACAACGGCAGTAGAATACCGAAGGGACATGGAAGTAGTATTTACAAAATCGAAGTCCAAAGACATGGCAAAAACGAGAACAAAGGAAACAATGGCGTTAGACAGCTAGGCTTCAAAGCACAGAAATAAAATAACACAGAACATTCAAAACCAAGGCACTCACAGTTTGAACTCTCGTGAAACTGAGAGTGACATGAGGTGCTCCGGAAGGGTAAGCATGTCCTGCTCTGATAACAGCACAGTGAGTCAATCTATGAAAAAGTCGAAATCGGTATAATCAAATCCGGGAAGACGTGAATCTAGCTGTAAATGTTCGCTTTCATTAGGGGCACTGACACGTAATGTCTTTCAATGATGTTATGGTGACGGCCACAGAATGCATTGAGGAATGAGGTTAACATAGATTGAACAAATCCCTGACTAAGCAGCTTTTGGGACAGTGTTTTCGCTCTGTTCAAACCATCACTGTACAAACTACATGCTCGACAGTGATGAATCAACTGTGAAATGTACACTCCTTAGGCTGGAGAGGTAGGTATATTGCTGCTAAGAAAGGGAAAGTTCACAATTGGCAAGTTAAAATCATCACGCTTGTCATAAAGCTTAGATTTCAAACGTCCATCTTTGTCAATATTCAACAAAAGATCCAGGTATGAAGCTGAAGCAGGTGTACCAGTTGTTTCTTTAATTTCAAGTTCATTGGGATAGATCGGATGTAAATATTCCTGGTTAAATTTTGGATTATTAAAAGAAAGTACATGTCTATATAGTGGAAGCTGAAATTAAAGGACTGGGCTAAATGTTTTTGTTTTCTTTGTGTAAGCCCTTTTAAGAAGTTGGCCTATGACTGAGATCTTTCGTTTGTTTTCTTTGCATATATAGTTGATTGCCGAATTTTGTTAAGTAATTTTGAAGTTTGCCATACACTGCGGGCACATTTTTTTTAATTCGAGCGTCGAACTTCGGGGTTCGCAATTTTACCGGGATTGTTGGCGAATTAGCGAAGGGGTTTAAAAACGACCTTACTGACACGGTGATTTAATTGAGTGTTCAGGAATTCTAATTATTTCGATTACATTACATTTTTTGCATAGATGAGATCTTTTGTTGTCAATAATTGTCGCCATATTTTGCTATTCTATAATTAAATCTACCCATTACGCGACAAACAAAACTAAAAACCAAAAAGTTGTTTTTAAACGGGACGTCATCGGGAATGGTTGTTATGAAGTCGCAAGTGTAAATTCGTCTTTTTGTGGTTGGAGTGATTCGGAAAAGTCATATGTGACGTCTACGTTCGCATGTACTTGTATATTTATGCCTTATTTACACCTCTAGTAGTCTCAAAGTGTAGCTAAATAATAGCTACGATTTTTCTCCTCAGATGCTCAATCCCTAAATCCAGACAACCTACATTGTACATGCGTATATTGAACTGCAAAACGCGTATCAAGGACTACAAAATCGTAGCAAATCTCCCTACATGTGGTATGAAAACTTAAATATCAAACATTTATACTTTTTCACGTCGGCCACTTCCTATAGAAATGTTATATATTTTTCATTCACCAGAACAAATTTGCCCTTATCAGCCAAGACTGTATTTTTCTAATGAACAATGAAAGGATATAAAGTAAATGTACGCGAGACAACATCTCTACATAATTCCAACTGTTATTGTAACGTTCATTTTCATTGGTCAACGTCATGAATAGCAAACGGAAATATTTTTCGATATTTCCATTTGCCCATTAATCCGCTCCGCAAAAAATATAGTGCAGCAAATTAAGAAGGCGTTAACATGGATCATGCAGTTTTTTAGCATACAAAATTGGAATTATAAGGATTAAACACTGATTTTTAGGAAATTATGTATGTATAAACTCCGGCAGCTCCCTCACAAACTTTACATAAAGTCCTTCGGACTTTATTCAGTTTGTGAGTGAGCTGCCGGAGTATTCAGTTTGTGAGTGAGCTGCCGGAGTTTATACATACATAATTTCCTAAAAATGAGTGTTTAATCCTATAATAAACATGGCATGGCAAAATCCAGCAATGGAACAACACTATTGCTGTTCATCTTGATCATACCTCATTACAAGTGCCAAGCTGCGAGACGGATCCTAGCAACTGGTTTGAGCGGAATTCATAATAGGGAAATACCGAAGTTATACTTTGAATTCATTTTCTGCATATGGCAATTTTGAAAACTTAGTGTCTCTTCAGTATACAATCAAATCAAGAAATTTTAAAATCAATAAACCGAATTATGTGTAAAAGCTGTTATGAAGGATCAAATAACCAATAGGATCTAAATAGAAGAATTAAAACTATATGGAAAGAGCTATACACGAGGGAGATACCTCTTAGTAGTTTTAAGCGAAATTTTCATAGATTTAATAATTTCAAGTAAAAAATTAAATCGGTCACTATCGAAAACCTGGCTGTTTGGTTGGTGTATACCCTCGCAGACTAACGGTTCACCAGCAGAGGCATCGGCCCAATGGTAAATATATAACAATATAAATGTCGAGTAACGCTACATTATTATTTTTTTCAAATGGATGCGGTATCGTCAACAAACAAAAATTGAACTGGCAATGTGTTTTTATAAGATCAAGGGCACTATAAAAAGAAAGATCAGAATGATATTTTGGAATGAAATGCCACAATTTATAACAATCAACAAATACACAATAACTGAAATATATGTAGAGAGAGCATACGTATCTCACAGAGGAATCTTTTTACGGATTCCACACTGAAGGAAACAAATTCCTTCAGTCCGTAATTTGAAAGGATATAGAGTAAATGCACACGAGACAAAGTTTTTACAAACACGTGGTACAACCGAGCAACGGAACAACGCTTTTATTTTGTTCATCTTTAAATCACCATAAGGCTTTGCTCATATCATATAGCAAGTTCAAGACGATCCCTAGCCTCGGTTTGATCGAAAATCATTGATAAATGTCGAACAAAGCTACATCGATGTTATCTTACCCATGGATACGGCATCTTCAACAAACAAAATTAAGAAAAGGCTCAAAGAAAACAATCAAAGGGCATCCATCGAGTCAATTGCAACGAAACTTGGCATAATAAAAATTGAGATGTGGGTACTAAATTGTCATAACAACATTTGGAAGTTACAGAAAACTATACACAAATTTGAAAGTATGATACAAAGTAGTACATGTATATCTGTATGAGAAAAGTTATCTGTAAGTATAATATATATGATACCATATAATACATCTCTCGAGCGAGGTATCTTTTTCACACTGCAGGCAAGAATATAAGAATCTTACACGGGTGGATGTGCGAGACAAGGAAATCTAAGACACCCAAGGGCAAGATTAAGGATGTCTCTGACGAGGCTTTGCCGAGTCAGAGACTGCCTTATCTTGCCCGCGGGTGTCTGGGATTTCTTTGTCTTGCACACCAACCCGTGTTTGATTCTTTTTCTCACCCTACCAACCGATGAATGACTTGTTGACATTGGACATAACGTCATTCGTGACCAGGCGTAATAAGGCGATACTGTTACATCCAAATACAGTAGAGTTCGTTTATAACGAACAGGCTTATAACGAAATCAGGTTTATAACGAAATAAAGTCAAATCCCCAGTCCCAGTGCTATTAAAACAACGTATTTTTGAAGACTTATTACGAATTTTTTATAACGAAATCAGGCTTATAACGAAGAGAATTTTAATCTCAAACAGTGTTTTAATAACTAAATTTTCTTGATATAACGAAAAAAGATTCCTAAACAAAAAGTTTTTTAATGTCTTCGATTATGCTCAGTTCATCACATATTTAAATGGTGAAGTGAACCTGACAATTACAAACTTTGCCTCAAAATCATTAAACAGAAATTATTTTTCACACTGGCATATGCACAAAACATTTAGAATACGCTTTTTGGAAGTTAGAAATTCTGCATGGTTTGTTTCTCTTATAACGAACGATGCTTATAACGAAATGAGATCGAGACTCCCTTTAATTTCGTTATAAACGAACTCTACTGTAGTTCAAATCATAACACATTACACAATCATTTTCTAGTCTTGTCCTTCCAGTTTTGTTTATTGTATTTTTACGCTGTCATTTCTCATATATGTCAGAAAATCTTAAGTTCACCTTCATGTCGCTTGTTTACATTCGGGAGTTACGTCCCTTTCTTTGCAACGTCATAACATTTGAGCGTGGGAATTTTAAAAGGCAATTTTAGCTTTTTGCTTTTCGTAAAATCACACTACAGAGTGAAACATCAGCACAAAACATATCAGTGTAGCAATAATGACTTTAATTATGTTCGAATAACGGACAAACTTAAATTCATATAGAACGATGCTCACCATAATTTGGCGGGAAAATGTTCGTGTAGCTTGTCTCACCCACGGGTGAGACAATATGAATCTAACACGGGTGGGTGTGCGAGACAAGGAAATCTCACACACCCAAGGGCAAGATTAAGGTTGTCTCTGACGAGGGTGTGTGAGATTTCCTTTGTCTCGCACACATACCCGTGTTTGATTTTTCTCACCCTGCCAACACGAACGGGCAGTTGCTCATTTTGACATTGGACATCATGTTTTGTACTACCAAGCATGTACGTTGGATTTCTGTTGACACTAAATAATTCAAAACATAATACATTACACAATTATTTACTGGGCTTACTGTGGCTTTTCATTTGTGTTTACTTATACACTGAAATCGTTGATCTGAAATTTGACCTTCCCGACTTTTGTTTACTTACGGGAGTTACGTCCCCTTTTATGACGTCAAATGATTCAAGCGGGATTTTTGAATGTTGAGTATAACGTTATTTTTAGAATTATCTGGTACATATAATAGGTGTCAAGAGTTAAAGACACAGTTTTATAAATCGAAGATGTTTGAAAATGTGCTTATCTAAAAAGGAAAATCAGGAAGACAAGTGCATTATGAATGTCAAGCAGATACAAAAACCGCGGGAAAAAGATCGTGTAAGTGTTCTCACCCAGGCGGTTGGGTGAGACGGAAAATGGGTGGGTGAGACCGAAAAATCTCACACAGGCTTTGGCTACATAGAAAGCACTACAGATAGGGTGAGAAAGAAAAATCTCACCCAGGTTTTGGTTACATAGAAAGCACTACAGGTAGGGTGAGAAAGAAACAATGAAAGGATATGGAGCATATACATAAAGACAAACTCTCTACAAATACATGGTAAAACCAAGCAATGGAACTGTTATTCACCTTGAAGTCACCATGAGGCCTTTAACAATTCATTTCGATAAATAATAATTGATTTGATATAACCCCCCCCCCCTCTAAAAAAAACAAAAAACAACAACAACAACAAAAACAACAAAAAACAAAAACAAAAAAAACAAAAAAACAGACAAAAAACAAAAAATGATACAACAATGTATATACCTTCATATGTTTAAAAACAATTTGATTATCCTTTATTTGGACAGCGTATTTTGACTTGAATATTGATATAATAGCCCCGGCAAGGAAACGAAACCTTTGCGCCCATATTGGCGTAGAAATCAGACTGTTGTCCATTTTATACCATTCTCTTGTTTCAATCCCAGCTAAAAAAATTTGACAGTTAACAAAGATAAAATAATTTGAAAAGAAGAAAATCATACAAGTAGACTTAATTAGAAAGAAGCGTGGTCATGTGATTTTATATCATGGACGAAGTTTTTTTTTACCTCAACTGAAAGTCATTTTTTAAGAATTATATCTATTTTCAAATAATATTTCTATTATTAAAGTGTTATTAAATTTACAAAATCTCTTGAAAGAAAATTAAGGATAGAACACTTTTTGTCTACCAATACGTTGATCGGTACCTTTTATATACGCTATTATATTCAAAGGTAATAAAACAAAACCATCATCATTTTCTTTATGACAAATATAGTTCAGACAATATTGACAACAATTATAAACAATCCCAAGTCTTTCATCTTCCCAGGTGCATCGGGATTACAGAAATATGAATTATTTTTTTTCTTTGACAGATCAGACAATATAAATATTATCCGCAGGAATCGTTGTTTATCTAGTTCTTCAGTTAAATCTTGTATTTGATTGTTCCATACTTCTGTTTCTTTGGTAATGTTTTATCTAGACGATTACAATGCTATCATTACCAATTATTGATCAAACACAATCATTCAGTGACAAAGCATATGAGCTAAACGTGAATCAGACAATTTCACCGAATTGATCAAAGCTATACAAAAAACCCTTACATGATAAATATTGTGTTATACCCTTAGACAAACCCTCAAACAATGATGTTTTCATTTGTAAATGATTTTAAATATAAGAACTTCGGATTGACAGCTCGACAGGCAATCCAACTTTCACTTTAGCATCACTTACGAAAGACGAAATTTTAGAAAATCAAAGAACAGCGTTTTTCTCATTGATATCAATTTTACAGAAGACAATTAAAAATTTCCCCTCTTTGTACTTGGTACCTAACTTGCATAAAATTCAATACAAAGAAAGATATACATAGCAGGTTCTTCTCGTTGTTCTACGAAACCAGAACCCTCGAATTCTTACAGAATCATATATAATGTTAAAGAAGGACTCCAACCATACTGTCAAGAGGCCTTCTCAACTTGTGGTATCAACCAGATGTTGATTCAAAAGTTTGAAGATCCATGATTAAAATTCTGTGGTAGCTTTACTCCTTTTGAATTTTTCAACTCTGTATACCTCTGTTCTCCATCTACTTCTCCAAGATAGATTACATATATTTATCATACGAAAGAAATAAAGGTGGAAGGGTGACAAGTTTTGATTGCCACAGCAAAAAGGGGAGAAATTGGTAGGGGCAGGGAATTTAGCCTTGTATACGACACCAAGTGCGTCTGCTTGTTTTATATATTTTTATTTACCCAGTGCGTCTGCTCTAATTATAGAGAATATAGAAGAGTTTTTTATCCTACATAGAGTGTGGGTTTTCTCCACAGATAAAGGTTCGTGATCAGGCTTTCCTTAACCCACATACACAGGGCATTCCCCTATCCACCAACTGGGGACACGCCCGGCAGCTCTTCAGCCGGAGCCTCTGAAAACCGATTCAGGCGCCGGGTCTTAATTTTACTTTCTCTAGAACCATGGAATTCCAACAACAAATACACCTAGGACTTTTTGATCGACAATATATGTGTGGAGAACGCCTTTCTCCAGTGTAATTTCATTCTTTAATCTATGGTCCATAGTTGATTTTCTGCTTAGTCGTATAAATGTTAAGTTTGTGTTTAAGCTACTCCGTATAATAGTTTTGTCAATTTTCGGCATTATTTTCTTCGATAAATTTGTGAGCGCAGCTAAACATTTATCTTCGTGCATCGTTTCTAAAAAAATGCAATGCGATTAAAGACATAAAATTAATTTGCATCTTTGCAAACCTTATCATGGAAATGTGAACTTTACTTAAAATGATAATGTATTGAGGTTTGTTTCTTTACTTCAAAAGAGATTTATACCCATAGAAAAGCAATGGTTGGCAATCAAAACTAGTCCTAAGATGAAAATACTTAATCAAAATCTTTAGGTCTGAACTTTTTAGAAACGTATTACATAACGGCAATCTCAGTTAGCATGACAAAACGCAATTTAATTAGGGAAAGAGAAACACGATTTCTGATATAAGTTTTATCAAAGTCTTATGCATACCGAGAAGTCATAATAACTCAGTCGGTTCAATGTTTAATGTTCAATGTTGAATCGAAACTCTCAAACTAAAGTGACTTTCTTTTTAATTACTAGTGTGAATGAAGAGTTTGGCATGCTAATGTTTATCGTGCAATTATATATCTTGTGAATTAAGTGAGAACCAAGGATAATGGCAATATAAAGAAACAGAGTAAGATTTCAATCAACCCGGACTCGGCAAGCTTCGTGCGAGACTTGAAATCTAAATCTTTGTTGTCTGGGATTCTCCTGTCTCCCACTTCCACTGGTGTTAGATTCGAATGGTGTTTCAGCATGTTGTTTTGTTCCCATACCCGAATTTGTTGTTTGTTTGTCATTTTAAAGTTTTCTCTAATTTACATTTGTTGGCTTATGATTATTTGTTTCATATAAAGAAAGAACTGCCTTCACTTTAACGTTTAAATTTCACACATTATATCTTCCTGATAAAACATCAAGTGAGAACTGTACTTTTATCTTGCTATAAAATTTATTGATTTCACTTGTTTCAAAATTATTATGTAACTGATCTTTAATTTAGTTCAACAATGGTATCCTAAAATGTGCCTGAAGTTAAGTTTTAATGTGAAAAATATTGTCAAGGGATAAATGCATCAGATAAAAAATACATTAATTTGTCCTTAGTAAAACTAAAGTAAAATTATGCCATTTTAATCATTGTTATGATAGTTTGAAACATATTTACTATAGAAAGTTTTAGAAAATCAAAGACACAAAGGGATTTAATCTATTAACATATTTTTAAAGATTAAAAGATTTTGATATATCACAATGATGAACTCGAGGCAAGAATGAAAACGAAACTAATCACATTATAAAATGTGGTTCATCATTTGTATTGACAACACAAGAGACATTCACATTTAAACCAAAGATATATTGAATGGGAGTCAAAACTAACAGGGGTACCTTACTTCATGAGTTTTGAAACTTAATCAACAACTGACTTGGAAGACCTGTATACACAAATTAATTAAAGTAACTATTACAATACTAAACAATACTAAAAATATCAAACAACGGCAGCGGAATGCTGAAGGAACACATTATTACAACAATCAAAGTCCATAGATCTAGCAAAAACGAGAACCCGAGACAGCCACAAAGCACAGGCATATATATTAAGAACTAAGGCAGTGAAATTTAACAGAAAGTTAAATGGTAAACACCAAAAAGTCAAAATCAGAGTAAGTAAATTATGGAGAGAGATTAACATAAGGCTTAGCCTTGTTTCTCAATCCAACTTTCTTTGTTATTGTGTTTGTAATACGTGCTGTCATTGTTGTTGTTGAATAAATAAAGTTTTAAACTAAAAAAAAATATATAATTTTTGTGATTCGCCCCTTTCGGGCCCCATTTATCTCATGAACGGTAAGTGCGACATGAAATGCGTTGACATATTACTGATTGGAAATTTTTACAGGAGAACACTGAAAGAAACCCCATCAAAATCCGATAAATAATAAAGATTCTACAGTCAAATATGTGAAAAAATCACATTTAAGCCTTTTGGTACCTGTTTTTAAAAACAGGTGTGGCCATAATGACCAAAACTAAGCCAAGCCTTCCTTTTATGCTAAGAAACATTGTAGTAAAATTTCATAAGGATTGACCAACTGGAACAAAAGTTATTGACCAAAAACAAAAGTGTCTACAGACAATGACGACGACAGCACCATACCATTATAGACCGCATTTTTTTTTTTTTTTTTTTTTTGCGGTCGTATAAAAAGAACTTATCGGTCTCTTTATGTATCTTCCCCTCCCTAAAAATTGTACACCATAAATACCATGGGACCAACATTTCAATTGTTCGTTAATTTATTCATTGGCTTGTTTTCAAGGATTATCTTATAAATAGCATATAGCTAGGAGAGCAGATTGTTACCCTGAGAAACAACGGCAGTAGAATACCGAAGGAACAAAGGGTGAAATTCACCAAAATCGGAGTCGAAAAAACGAGAACACAGAAAACAATGACGTTAGACACTAAAACAATGACGTTAGACAGATACAAAGCACAGAACCAGAAATTACAACATTCAGAACAAAGGCACTCACAGTGTGAGAAAACAATGTCAACCAAAATAAAGCAGAGGTTGACATTGTTTTTCGAAAGGTAAACAAGCGGCTTTTGGGACAGTATTTTGCTCTTGTATAAACTTCATGATCGACAATGGTAACGAATCAACTGTGAAATGTACGCTCAATACGACGGATTGGTAGGTATTTTGCTGCAAAGAAGGGAAAAGTTCAGTATTGGAAAGCTAAATTCGCCACGTTTGTCAAATAGCTTTCAAAAGTCAATCTTTGTCGATCTAACTAGTGAGTGCCTGTAATTTCAAGCTCATTGGGATAGATCTGGTGTAAATATTCATTAAATTTTGGGTTATTAAGAGAAAGCAAATTTTTTGTCTTTGTAGCAGAAGCAACATTAAGGACTGTGCTAAATGTTATTATGTTAGCCCTCGTAAAAACGTTGCCTTTTACGTATGACTAAGAGCTAGTTCCCATAAGTTCCTCTTGTTCTGTTGAAAAACGTAGCTTTTCAAATTCGACAAAGTATTTTCGATCGAAAATTCTAATATATTGATAACGTTGTTCTCAGTGTACTTCTTGTTTGCCTCAGTGTATTTTTTTTACAAAGGGGTGCACTCTCCCTTTTTTTGAGTCCATCACTTCAGAAACATCAATTTATCAGATCATATTCATTATACTGTTTTAGTTTATCCTGTGACAGAGTTGTATAAAGTTTTACAAAATCTGAAATTTGTATGGAGAGCCTGGTTTATGATAGCTTATTTAAAAAAAAATCTTTTAATTTTTTTGAACCCACATCTGATTTCATGCCGCTCGCGGATATGACAGTAACTTCATCCCTGAAATATTTATGTTGTATTTTTCCGTGATCCATGTCCTGATACATATTTTTTATTTCTTTCTTTTATTGGATCAGCGCACAAATCAAGCAAGGATTTTCAAAACTATTCCAAACTTTTTGAGGAAATAAAACACATTAAAAGTCCTAAATACTTGTCAAAACTAATCCAAACGTTTTGGAGAAAAAAAAACACATTAAAACACAAAAAATACCGAAGCTGCATATCAAACAGTAAATTTCGTTATGCTGTACACGTGACTCAAGGAGTAACCTTGAAAGTCCTGAATACTTCATGATGTTAACGCCCCTTTGATTCTAGAATTTTTCGAAAAAATGTGACTGCAGCTTTCTAATTTCACGAGTCGTTAGTTTTCGAAGGAGTCTATAGACTCTGACATGGTCAAGCTGGTTTGAAATGATGTCTTTGTTTCGTAAGACTATAAATTGATTATTTTTTTAACTATACAATGGTTCCAACAAAAGGTTGCCAAGCAGAAATTCTACGAAGAGTACACGTCTAAATCTGAAGTGTAGTCCACACGCAGAGAAAGATGTTTCATATAAGAAAATGTCTATAAGAACGGTAATGATACATAAAAAACATAAAAATTATAAAAAAAAAAAACATTAGGAACAGACAAAAGTAAAAAAAATAAATAACTTGTGCTTATATTTTACAAAATATAATCGAAAATTCAGTTGTATAATGGGGGAATGATTAAAATTTAGATAGTGATAAGCATTATTTGCTGCATAACACTCTGAGTCAATACAATAGCAAACAAAATAGTGATTAATTGCTGATTAGAAGATACATGTAGGGCGATTTGTCCTTAAGGTATGAATTTACGACACAGTCTTGGTTCAAACCCAAAATGACATCTCGAACTTGCAGTGATCGTGAAGTGAAATCTAGACGACAGTTATTGAATTATAACAATACTAATTATTGTAACTTGGACCTAATGTTTTACTTCTACTAAAAATGTGTCCACAGTAAATATGTTCCAAACCCTTTTATTTGTAGAGAGACGTTTCCGTATTGATAAATTGAAATAAAAAATTGCCCTGCTTTTTGTTTTCGAGACGCATAAATAAGTTTTAAGACATTTAATACGATAAAACAAGAGACAAACTAAGAATGGTAACATTAAATTATTTAAAGTAGATAGACACTAATATTAATATTCATGAGATTTTGTTGTAATTCGGTACAATTGAAGAACCAATCCTACCGACCTGAAATCTGTAATAAAAAGTAGGGGTACTGTAACCATGCTTGCTTTTTTACACTATAAAAACGGTGTTTAGATTTTAAACACTTTTAAAACATGTTTAAATCTAAACATGTTTAGGAATATGTTTAAATCCTAAACACTTTATGGTTGAAACGCGTTTAATGCTAAACACTTTAGGAATTGAACATGTTTAGAAACTCAAACTATCTTGACTTTATTCCGAGAATGTATGTGAAACACATTCCGAAACGCCTAAACACTTTCCTAAACATGTTTAGATCTAAACATATTTAGCTGTTTTACAATCAGAGTTGTTGTCCGTTAAGAGGGCGCTGTGGTCTTCCTTTGTTTGATTTTGAAAAAGGAAACGTGGCGATAAACAAAGACGAACCCAGCTTCTTTCGTTGAGGAGATAACTGCTTTAAAACAGATACATTTTTTTTAGAGGTATGTGTTCGATACTATTTGATATTTAATAAGTTTGATACTTATTTATTTATTCATTCTTCTTTAGTTTTAAATACTTTGCACTGATTTTGACATTGACCTCTCATTCTCATGTACATATATGTACATGTACATTCGTATCCTTTCGTAAAATATGTACATGTAACTATATAAATACTTTTGATTTCTATTAAATGGTTTAAAGAATTTTTTTCTAATATATGACATTTATTTAACACAAACACTTTTTTATTTGAAGTGCCTGAATACTATTTTTGTATGAATATTTTTAAGAATGTTTAATTTTCTTTTTATGTCTATTTAGATAATGAAAGCTGCACTTGTGGATTGGAGTGTCGACAACTTCCTCAAATGGAACAAGACTGAAGAAAAGAATATTTTTGAATAAACAAAAACTCCCAAAAAGTTCAACCAAAACACGATGAGTCTAAACATGTTTAGGTCTAAACACCTAATATCATAACATGTTTCAGATCTTAACACTTTCTTTGCTACTAAACATGTTTAGGTGCTTAAAAACGAACACAAAAAAAGTGTTTAGGATTGTGTTTTAAATCAAAACACCATTTTTACAGTGTAGAATTAAGGTCAAAATTTGCTCACTTATAGTCATATACACACAATGCACGGGGAAAATATGGAAAGACAATTTTTAGCTCAATAGAAAAGAACTTTTTAGCCATGAGAATTTGTTGTATTTTTGAGAACAGATAGTTTATGATGTAACTTTTTGGTTACAATAGAAAAATGTATATCTCACCATGCTTTTAACGGAGATATTTAACAAAGTTTCCGGATTAAGCATTATTTAAGGGAGTTAATTCGCGGCAAAGTGAACGAAATATGACGTTTCACATCTGTCATTCAATTATGGAAAAGCCGTCAAATAACTGTTCGAAACTGCCCGAAAATCAAACCTACCCCGTATCCGACTCCTAATTTTTCTAATGCGCGATTAAATTGCGCAGCAAAACAGTGTCAAATATTTGCTTGTTTGGCTCGTAATAATTTTTTCTCGACAAGTTGTTATTGTTCCTAAGTTTCGAGATTTTCCCAATTCTTTTTATGGACCTATTGCTGTCTCACTCAGAGAATTAAGAGATGAAACCTTTTTACAACATTATGTTTGGTTTGTTTTACTGTCACATTGTTCAATGTGATTACCTCAACAATCTGTTTAGATTTAAAAAGTTGTCTTTAATGAGTATTCACTCATTTTTATTTCGTTTCTCTTATTTTCTTTCTTTTTTGCAATTATTAATGAGTTTATGCATTACAGTCTAACAAGAGAATTGTATATATATCAAAACCATTAAGTTGGACTTAGGTACATTTTTAATCAATTTTCTCAGAAAAATTATTTGGAAACCTTGTTATTTTTATCAGAAGAGAGAACATTGTAAATGTATGACATCCTGTACAGTAAACTCTACCTTGTTATCTCTTTGCACTTGTCGCTTACTGTTCATTAGTCTTTGAAAGGTTTTTAATCATTTGATGAATGAACACTTGAATAAATCGTATGATTAGTTTTATCACTTGTCAAGATTATGTAAGTATGTCAGAAGTGCACCACCGATAATGGAGGCGTCAAAAATAAAAACGAAACCTCTGTACTTGTTTCTTGCATCTAACAATATATTAGAGCAAGTTTTCAAATCCCCTAAGAACAAGATGTTGCCATTCAAATTTAGGGTTAAAAGTTTTTTTTTCCAAAATGGGGAGGGCGGAAAACCCGTAGGAATTTCAAATATTTTCCAACCTAAGGAGGACAGGCTGCCCTGCCACATCCTCCGGATCCGCCACTGTAATCTCATCACGAAAATTGGAATGCTATTCTTGATTGATTGATATGACTAAACTTTCAAGTGATTGATAGAAACAATTTGCCTATTGGCATCTGAAGGGTCGAAGTTGTGTCTTTTTTGGGGGGTCAAAGTAAGATTTTAGTTCGTTTGTTAGGGTTTCCGCTAGATTTGTACAATTAAGTTCAGGTATAATAAACTGTGCCAGA
Organism: Modiolus philippinarum; assembly: GCA_002080025.1. Taxonomy (NCBI): domain Eukaryota; kingdom Metazoa; phylum Mollusca; class Bivalvia; order Mytilida; family Modiolidae; genus Modiolus; species Modiolus philippinarum. The sequence goes on along the minus strand of MJUU01046954.1, from coordinate 218,459 downwards.
CAATTTTCAAGTATCTAATACAATTTCCCAACAGTAAAGAGCGCCAAGCTTTTAATATGTACAGCTCAGAGGCTGTTCTGTATTGATACCCTATCATGAAGACTACCTGGGCCTTCATCACTTAACTGAGTATTTTTGTCTCCTAATAAGAATGATAATATGCAAGTACTATAATAAATGGCGTCAGGCCTTTCTATACGAAAAGAGGCTGGTCTTAATTGTTTGACTGATCACGAACATTGACCTTTGTTTCTTGATCTATTGGTTTAACTAAGCTTTAGTGATAATATAGAAAAAAAGGCAAAAAAGGGAACTTATTGCATACAAAATAATTCTTACATGATAATTGTTTTATTGAAGGCCAGCAGTTTATCTTTGCACACAAAAACGGCTACAATCTGCAAACATCAACAAATTACTTCACATCGTAAACAGCCAAGGTTTGCCAATTGGAACATCTTTGTCGCTCATGAAAGACAATTCCAGACTTGTCAGTTCATCTTTGGATACTAAAACGACTGCATCAAACAAGCAGCAAACATCAGCAGATTACGACCCATTGTAACCAGTCAATGTTTGTCGATTTGAACCGATTTTCAGATAAAATTAGTTTATATTTTAAAATTGTTAAATGTGGTATTTCCTTTTTGATGTCTTGATATCATTATATGAATACTAGTATACTAGCTATTAAAGTTCAATCGTTTCCAGCTTTTTAAAGACATTTATCGAATTTGATATTACACTTGAGTGTTCACTTACAGTGTGACACATGCAACATGTGAAGCAGATTATGCCGGAATACCAGATGAGGGGGGGGATGTGAAGTTTTCTGTGAAGTCTTGTAAATCACTTTGTTTTATTTCAGATTTCTGTTCGTTGAAAAACACTATTGTCTTTCCAATTGTTTGTAACTGTCTGTTAATTTTTTACCATAGTAATGAAGTAAAATGTACCATGGCCTTAAATTGATTTTGTATCAGGATAACGGAAAAAGCTATCGAACAGAATTTACATTTTTCAACAGCATATTTTGGCATGCCGAAGATCGTGCTTACTATTCTGGAAAACCTGATGATACTCATGATTTCTGTGGGGTTCATACTGTTAATACTTAATTTTTGGGGTTTGCATTATGATCTTTGTTTCGTCATTGAGGTTTATTTTTTTCCGTGTGTAATATTACAGTTACGTCCTTGACTGAGCCCAGTTGCTTACAAGTAGTCGACTTAATTAAGCAAGGGTACGTTACCAAAAACTTAAAGTCATCAAATTTTTAAGTTTTACGCTATGGGATATCTGTTTCCCAGATTACAACAGATCTTTCCCTCTACAACTAAAGTTTGTTTTTCCTCCATCGGATTTGAATTTACTACCGGATTTGACATGTTCAACACGGTGGATGTTTTATAAGAAGCAGGAGATGCTTACTCTACCGGTAAACCTGATCTCACCCATGGTTTTTTATTGGGTCTTTGTTGTTCATCCGTATATGTGTCTTCATTTTTCTTTTTGTCCCGTACTCAAGTGGTTCCCTTGTTTCTTAGTGTTTCCGATGTTTCCTTTGTCCATGGATTGGTCGTTTTTTGACTGACGGTTCGGTTCTCACTTACAATTTCAGTATTCTGGATGTGTGATTTTGATTGTTGCTTAGGTATATATTTGGAAATTTATTGTATTGCCAAGACAGCTTTTGCGGTGTTACTGAACTGGATATCCAAATAAGCGAATACAAACTCAAAAGACAGCATCAGGACGTAATGACATTTACGAGTCCCTAGTTGTTCATGTCACACTAACATTTTATATAATTTACATTAAAATCTCGTTACACTGTTATTATCGTTTTTACATCAGTATGTCTATGTGGAGGTTGTATAATCAGTGATACTGTTTAATGAGTTCATTGATATTATCTCAATCAAATTCACGTTTCTGTGAAAACGTAATTTAACACTACCATGTAAAAGTCAAACAATTTTGTCATGAAACTGTTAGTACAATTAATTTAATTGTATTTTTAACAAGATTAATTCAAATGTTTACAATATTTGATCATATACATAACACAGTTAATTCCAAGCATAGTAATTCAACGCAAAAAGAGAGACAACTCTTGTCACTCGTGTTCCTCTATATTATGACAGTATGTCAAAAGTTATGACCTTCAAAAATCACTTGTTTTATATTACTCTGCAGATTGTTCATGTGTAAACACCGCAAACTCACTGATAAGCTGAAACCTTTGGTTAAATATTTTACGAAAGGATATGGAGTAAATGAACATGAGACCATAACACATATGGTAACTCCAACTGCAATAATTTTAATGAGCTGTATGGCCATTTCGGAAATTCATTCCTCATCAGCAGCACTAGAACCCAAACAAAGGCAATCCATAATTTCAAAAAGTGTTTAAAATACATAAAACCAAACGAAATCCGAATAATCAGTAATATTAAATATAGTTAAGGACAAAACTACGATGGAGGGAGTTAATCCTTAGGTTTTAGAATTTACATACATGTAGATAATAGTAATTGGACAAAGTGTACACACGAGATATTATCTCATGTACAAGTACACCATATCTAAGAAAAATAAAGAGCATACATCTTTACCACGGGGAATTGTTTTACCAACTCCACACTGCAATAAAAGACAAACTCCTGTATTAAATATTTTACGAAAGGATATGGAGTAAATGAACATGAGACCATAACACATATGTTAACTCCAACTGCAATAAATAAAGCCTGCATGAGTGAGTTGGAAACGAAATCCTAAAAAAATTCTTATTTTGTCAACTGATGCAACAATACAATTGTCCCTCTGTTTGTCATTATTATATATTAGACTATTTCCTCAGCGCGGATAAGTCCACAACAATTGTTTATCGAGAAACAAGCTTCTTTGTTATGGCTTTGTTGAATGATGGGTATTGAAATCACTGTTGGACTTAGCGAAATTATTTTGTAGAAGCTTTTTTACTAGTGTCTGAAATCCACATTTTTATTGGTTCGAACAAAACTTGTACGCTCAAAATAAAAGGAAGTCATTAAAAAAAGAGAGTTTTCATTTTATACCCCCCGCAACGAAGTTGGGGGGTATACTGGAATCACCATGTCCGCCCGTCTGTCCGTCCGTCCGTCCGTCTGTCCGTCCGTAGACATTTTTTGTCCGAAGCTTATCTCGGGAACCTTTCTGAATTGACTTTTCAAATTTTGTCAGAATGTTAGTCACTATAAGTACTTGTGCACCTCCTATTTTCAGATTGATTCATAATTTTCTAACAAAACAAAGTTACAGCACTTTGTAGATTTCTCCTACTTAAGAGTATATATTGAAGATTTGTCCGAAGCTTATCTCGGGAACCTTTCTGAATTGACTTTTCAAATTTTGTCAGAATGTTAGTAACTATAAGTACTTGTGCACCTCCTATTTTCAGATTGATTCATCAAATCTTAACAAATTTACAGCACTTTGTAGATTTCTCCTACTTAGAGTCTATATTGAAAATTTGTCCGAAGCTTATCTCCGGAACCTATGTGAATTGACTTTTCAAATTTTGTCAGAATGTTAGTCACTATAAGTACTTGTGCACCTCCTATTTTCAGATTGATTCATAAATTTTTAACAAAACAAAGTTACAGCACTTTGTAGATTTCTCCTACTTAGAGTCTAAATTGAAAATTTGTCCGCAGATTTGTCAGAAGCTTATCTCGGGAACCTTTCTGAATTGACTTTTCAAATTTTGTCAGAATGTTAGTCACTATAAGTACTTGTGCACCTCCTATTTTCAGATTGATTCATAAAATTTTAACAAAGTTACAGCACTTTGTAGATTTCTCCTACTTAGAGTCTATATTGAAAATTTGTCCGAAGATTTGTCCTAAGCTTATCTCGGGAACCTTTCTGAATTGACTTTTTCAAATTTTGTCAGAATGTTAGTCACTATAAGTACTTGTGCACCTCCTATTATCAGATTGATTCATAAAATTTTAACAAAGTTACAGCACTTTGTAGATTTCTCCTACTTAGAGTCTAAATTGAAAATTTGTCCGTAGATTTGTCCGAAGCTTATCTCTGGAACCTTTCTAAATTATCTTTTCAAATTTTGTCAGAATGTTAGTAACTATAAGTACTTGTGCACCTTTTATTTTCAGATTGATTCATAAATTTTTAGCAAAGTTACAGCACTTTGTAGATTTCTCCTACTTAGAGTCTATATTGAAAATTTGTCCGAAGCTTATCTCCGGAACCTTTGTAAATTGACTTTTCAAATTTTGTCAGAATGTTAGTCACTATAAGTACTTGTGCACCTCCTATTTTCAGATTGATTCATAAATTTTTAACAAAACAAAAGTTACAGCACTTTGTAGATTTCTCCTACTTATAGTCTATATTGAAAATTTGTCCGCAGATTAGTCAGAAGCTTATCTCGGGAACCTTTCTGAATTGACTTTTCAAATTTTGTCAGAATGTTAGTAACTATAAGTACTTGTGCACCTTTTATTTTCAGATTGATTCATAAATTTTTAACAAAGTTGCAGCACTTTGTAGATTTCTCCTACTTAGAGTCTATATTGAAAATTTAAAAGGTAGGCTAAAAAGGTTTCCCCAACATTTTCCCTATTGAGTAGCAAAACATCTCTCTGTTAAATAGTTCTAATGAGTCTATGTCTTATCAAAGGATTTCTGTGCCTTCCTCTTATTTTAAGTTGTCTCAAAGTTACGGTGGACTATTGGAGTACCCCCATGGTACGTTTCTACGTCTGTAACTGTGCAGGGTAGGATCATCAACAAGAAGCGGGGGGTATAAATTTGTGGCCCATCAGGCCACAGTTACACCTAGTTATGAATTTGCGACAAGGTATACATGTGTATTTTAAAGAGCTTTAAATACATTTTCTACACTTTTTTTCTCTGGGAGTTTTTCAGAATATTTGGAAAAATGCTGTTTAAAATTGAAGATTAAATCTACCGTGTAAAGTTTTTCCTTGGCTGATTTTGTCATTTCATTTAAATTTATGTGTATATCTTCCAGGGTATGGTTTTTAAATTAAATTTACAATGCCATCGATATTTACTTCACAAATCCAAATATTAGGACTTTGGTATCCGTCCGAAACCGATTTTATTTGACAACTTGCAACATTTTAGTTTTTAAAAATTAAACTAAAGAGTATCTCTCTTTTCTAAAGTTCTGTCTTAAGCTGAATTTGGATTTCAAATTTGCACATATTGGTTGTTTGTTTTGTATAATTGGGTTTATTTTCAAATATTTTGAAATCATCTACACAAATGAGACATAAGTTGTTCAAATGTTCGTCAGCAGAATTACTTCAGTATTATATTATTAATTGATAACCTGTATGCTATTTAGGCCATACATACCGGCGAGGGACGTTTGCGCTTTTTGGTAGGACATTTGCGCTTTTTTAAAAGAATATTTGCGCTTTTCAAAACGGACATTTGCGCTTTTTTTTTTAAATGACATTTGCGCTTTTTCAAAGGCCATTTGCGCTTAGTTATAAAAACTGGAACTACATATGCTTATACAGTTCAACTTCTACGCCTTAAATAAAAGCTACAGGTATTGACCACATGCACTGTCATTAAAAAGGACAGTTGAGCTTTTCGAAGGACAATTGCGCTTAATTTTAAACTGGAACTACATATGCATATATAGTTGAACGTCTACGCCTTAAATAAAAGCTATGTCTGTAGGCACTGTCGTCCAACATAAAAGGTGTATTTTAACTGAACATTGTTATCCAAGTGCAAAAACAAATTGAGCTCTACTTAATTACGTGATGTGCTCTTTAAAACGATAATTACATACAAATACATAAAAATTGCTCAGCGAGTTGTACAAAATTGTGCCTTATATTTCACTTGGAAAGATACTACATTTACTTTTTGAAAATAGGAAAACACAAGAAAAAAATAAAAGAACAAATGGGTGTTTAATTTGATATAGGTATGAGAAACTAAAAGCACAAATGTCCAAATTGTAGATGTGCTAAAGTCCAATCGAATTACAGGTATAAAAGCGCAAATGTTCTATGCCCGTTTGTAAGCCAGACTTAAGTAACAAACAACTAATGCATTTGAATTGTTACAAATGTAAACCTATTTCTTTCAAATTTGTTTTCGGTTTCATATCGGTTTCGGAATCGCATTTTATAAATCACTCAAAAAGAGTAAGTGACCTGTGATATAAACTGTCAAAACATCGTTATCACATTCCATTTTGTAATATGAATTTGTATTCCTTCTTCATAATCCAATTTATTTAATTATTTTCTTAGGTAATCGACTCATACTTTTGACTTGGTCCATTGCTGCAGATTCACTTAAACCACACACACCTCTACTCCGGAATACAAATTTTCTTTATTTTCAATTTTGATTCATCATAACTGTCGACTAATATTCTATATATACAAACAAATCTATGTTATCATTAATAAAAAATAAATAATCAGCTCTTAAAACATATGTTCGGTATCTTTACATCAGTTACCCTGACTTTTAATCAATGTATTTACTGTTAAAATAGAATTGCATTATTTTCAAGTGTTGACGTCAGTTTAAAATGATTCTCTTTATCATAATGTAATAGTTTAGAGCATTTATTACCATTTACCGATTGCAAAACAAACTGGTTATCTTGAATGAAATAAAATTGTTTTCATATTTTTGTTTTACATTTAAACCTAGTTCTCGTAGGTTTCAAAATGTTTTTATATAGATTCTTCAACAAGAAAAGACAAGTATACATAACTAGTAAATAAAAAAAAAGGAAAAAAAATCAATTTATATGGCATCTTCCATTAACGAATCGTGAATGCATTTTGAATTTAGTAGAGATTTTATCAATATTATGAAAAGCACAACAAATAATGGTTTCATTATTTATTATACCCCCAAACTTCGTTTGGGGGTATATAGGAATCACCATGTCTGTCTGTATGTCCGTCCGTCCCCTTTCGTGTCCGGAGCAGAACTTTTGTACCGTAGCACCTAGAATTATCAAACTTAGTTTGTGGATGCATCATGGGAAGATGATGTGTCGCATACCAAATTTAGGTCACTGTGACCTTGACTTTTACCTTTATGATAGTAAAACTATGTGCATTTCGTGTCCGGAGCAGAACTTTTGTACCGTAGCACCTAGGATTATCAAACTTGGTGTGTGGATGCATCATGGGAAGACGATGTGTCACATACCAAATTTAGGTCACTGTGACCTTGACTTTGACCTTTGACCTTAATGATAGTAAGTCCTTGCTCATTTTTGTGCCGAAAAGTTGGTTAAATCAGCTTTGTATCCACCGAATTATATATTATTTAATGTATTATCCTGTAAATGAAGTACCAGATATGAATTGATTGGAATAAAACCTGTAATTTCAGTCATGACAGGCTTTATTTCTGTTAGATTTATTTTCCATTACCATGTGGCTGAAGGTCAAATTTCAAAATGACATGCCTTGGTACTCAAATGCAGTTGCCGGGGGAGGGGTATTATTTTGGCTTTGCCGACAACTCTAATTTAAACTTGAATTGCACGAAAGATATCAGTTTCATGTTATGTAACTGGCATTTTCTTGCAAAATTCAATTTAAATTTTAAGTTCATTTCTCTTTACGGGTGTCGCCAGCGGAGTTGGACATGATTACACTGCCGGAGCACCTTATATATATGACACTCTCATACTGTAAGTGCCTTAGTTCTGAATGTCTTGCTCTTATTTCCATGCCCTGTGTCTGTCGCGTGTTCTTGTTATGTCTTTGTCTTTCTGTGTTCTCGATTTTTCCATTTCTCTGGACTTTGATTTTTGAAAATCACGTCCAATGTTCCTTCTGTATTCTACTGACCTAGCTGTCCTTACTTATTTAAAAATAATGGTTGTTGTTTTGTATTAGCTCATATACATCCTTTCAAATATTTTGAAATCATCTACACTGATGAGACATAAGTTGTCGATATGGCCATCTGCAGAGACTAATTTTACAGCTTCTACAGTATTTACTTATTTTTTTCACACCCTGTATTTTATGTAGCCCATGCATCTATAGTGTTTGTGAGAGAGACTTGGACAGCAAAATTTCAGTGCATTGATTCATTTGGGTCCGCGTTTTTAATCAAACACTTGAATAGAATGGCCGAGAGATGTAAAGTTTCGAAATGTCGTCCATACATTATGTGTTCGTTGTGTGGATTTAAATTCATTCTGTTTGAAACCGATACGTAATTCCGTTTAATTACTTGACTTTACTAAGGGATTTGACATATTCAACACAGCTTTATATATTCACTCAAAGCACACACACACACACACACACACACACACACACAGTCAGAAATGCAGGCTTCAGTGTAAATATTACTTTATTTTCAATTCTGAGTATAAAATTTTAAAAATTATAACTGTCGACTAATATTCTATATTCTTGTGGATCTCTTCCCCGATAATGATAAAACTCTCCCTTAAGTTACTACTAAAGTTTGTTTTTCCTCTACCGGATTTAACTTTACTACCGGAGTTAACTTTACTACCGGATTTAACTTTACTACCGGATTTAACTTTACTACCGGATTTAACTTTACTACCGGATTTAACTTTACTACCGGATTTAACTTTACTACCGAACACGACAGGTGTCTTATAAGAAGCAAGAGATGCTTACTCTACCGGTACACCTGATTTCACCCATGGTTTTTATAGGGTATGTGTTGTTCATTTGTATGTGTATCTACATTTTTGTTTTCCATCCCGTACTCGTTATATCTTGATATTTCCGATGTTGCCGTTATCCATGGATTGTTTTTTTTTTTTATTATTATTTTTTTTTATTGACTGACGGTTCGTTTCTCATTTACATTCTACATTCTATGTTACTTTCAATAAAATACTATTCATTAGAAATATATAATCAGCAACGAAAACATATGTTCAGTATCTTTATATCAGAAATCCTTTCTTTAAATCAATGTAATAACTTGCATTTTGTCAAGTGTTGACGTCAGTTTAATGGGTCTGTAATAATTATTTTCATTATGTTAAATCGTGCAATATACTGTCTTTTGCACTGATGAGGGTGGGCTCAACAACTGCATGATTGTTTCGATTGTTTTCTTTGTTTTGTTTTACTTTGTTTTCGTTATTGTACATGTATGCCTTCAAACCTAACGGGTACAAATGTGCATTCTAAATAAATAAATCTATTAACAATCTTTAAAATAATTATTATCATAAACTAGTTTCTAAAGAAACTGCAAAGATTTCAATACAAGTTATTGTTGAATGAAATAAACGTCCGAACCTTGTCACGTAAGTTTCAAATTATCTTTTTTTATATACTTTATAAGAAAAGACTTTTCAGTAGATGAAAAATACACAAATATCAATTTTTATTTGGCATTTTTTATTAAAGAAACCTGAATACATTTTGAATTAGGAAGAAATGCTTTCAATAGTTTAAATTAATACAAAAATAATGGTTTCATTATTGACTTCAATTTTGCACGAAAAAGTCAGTTTCATAATAGGCAAAGGACTTTCATGCAAAATTCGAGGCTATTCACCAGCCAATTACTCAGAACTTCGATGGTGACCCGAAAACCCACTTTACTGAAACTTGTAATATCTAAATTTTACAAAATTTTGTTTAAAACTAAGGAGCATCTCCCTCATGCATAGCACTGATTTGCACTGATGCGCATATGCAGAAAATAAATTAACAGTAACTTCGATACTTTGTTATATACATGTATCAATATCCCACTTCATACATCAAGTTTTTATTATCGTAATGATTGTCTGTTCTTGTTGTATTAAGAGCCAAAAGATTTGCTCCCCTTTGACTGTACATTTAACATGGTTATTGATTTTGTCGTAATTCACATATCATGTAGAATTGTAAAACAAAATATTTCATAAAAGGGGGTTACATCTAATTAATTATTTTCATTAATTTGAGAGTACATAAAATGCAAATGTCCTGATACACACTAAATTTGCAGAAATTATAGTTACAGTAACTTTTCCACTTACTGGCCCGATATCTAACCCCGAGTGCATTCACCAACCCAGTATAGGCAACGATGGCAAAAAACCCCGATTTTATTTTAAAACTTGCTAACTTCAGAAATTTAAGGAGTTATGTACTTAGCTGATTTTGACCTTATTTAGATCTGATCCATCACCTTTTCACTTAATTCAGTTTATGGTCTTTCAAATGTGATTTATTTTGCACTGAAGAGATATAAGTTGTCGAAGTAGCCATTTGCAGAAATTAAATTTACTGAATTGTTTTTTTTTCTTTACTTTTTAAAGATGTGGAAAAATATGCAATGGAAATTTTTTTATGAAACAGAAACAATCCATAACGTATTTAAAATTTGCATGTTAACTATGGATCAAGTAATTTATATCTGTACTGTGATAGAAAGTCTACCAAACGATGACGTTGATCCAATTATAGCAACTATATTTTTGACAGTAATCAAAACTTAGAACAAAATGAGGCAGACTTATCGAACATTAACCTGGATAAAGACAAGGGATGTTACATATCAATTCAATAAATACAAAATCATAACGTAATATAGAAGTAGAAAATATATTAAAATGGCATTGGTCGATCATATACTTTTTATGTCTTGTCTCAACAGAAATGGAATAAAACAACACCTAAATGATAGAACAAAGACGATATCAACAATCTAATGTATAAGGCCATGTACTTATTACTATCCATACTTTTCTAAATATGATATTAATACATAGTATTATTATCTAAGTATGACCGAGTTCTTGCCAAACAAAGTCATTTTTTTCGACATTTATTGTAGAAATTATTATATAAAGGTGTTGATATGTAAATGTAACAACTAAATAGTGAGGTGACTGTATATTTCTGCAACTTATGTCTATTGAGTGTAGATCATATTTAACTAATTCATGTAAAGATCCAAAACGGACAACCATGGTGTTATCCCCCAGTTTTTCCCTTAGGGGTCGAATACTTTTTAAGCGCAAAGAACATACTGCATATCTCCACCAGTAACCATTTAAATCATACAAGATAAACTTTTTTGATTATATTAGGCGACTACTTTAATTATCTTCACTGTATGGAGAGATATAGCATTACCAATTTATAATTGATCGCCGGATTTCTGCGTTGAACGGTTCCAAAATGGCCTGTTATCACGCAAGCAATTTTGACCTCATTGAGACATCTTTTAAACTGTTAGAATATTTATTCCATCACGAAACATGTAATGTTTTTAAAAGACCAAACGTATTGGGATGTACCCTAGATTTACTGAAATTAAAAACACTGTTTTATTACTGAAACGTCGTTTAAAAACGCAACAGACTCATATAATATGTTCATTTGACTTGAAAATTGGTGCCAAAAATAAAATGAGATTTTAAAATAATGTAATTTTGGTAAATAAGGTCTTTAAAACATTGTTAAAAAATAAATTCACGTAAGTGTAAGCAAAGACGTAGGCAAACGATAGGTTTCGTTTATTGAATACGTATAAAGCAATATACATATATATGTATATATATATAGAGAGAAAATACTACTTTCTTTTTTTTAATTTAATAATAGAAAATGCTGACGCTTTGTAAAATATTGTGTTGCAATTAAGGAAATTTATAAAATCAAAAAATGAAAGCCAGCAATTTAATTTCAAGTAATCTTGAAATTTAGATTTTTTAAATCATTTGTATTATATATGACTAAATACCGAAATCATTAGATGGCCATTTCGACAACTTATGTCTCTTTAGTGCAAATAAAATCAAATCATTCGGAAAACAATAAACATATAAAGATGTATAACATCTGATGGAGACCAAAGTAGAAATATAATCTAAATAGAAAGAAAAAATAAGCTAAAGACAGATCTTTGCACGAGGGACATACTCATTAGTTTCAAAAATATTTTCATATTGTAATAAAAGTGTTCTAATAAAATCAGTTTCTGGGCAAGCAAGGAAGTACTGAATACTGGGTTGGTGAATACCCTTAGGGACTAACAGTCCATCAGTACACCGTTGCAGTGGTACTAAAGGACCAAAGTTACTTTGATATAGTTTCTGCAGATGACCATTTCACCAACTTTTGTCTCTTCAGTGCATATAAATTCAGAAAATTTTATAATATCTGAGAGAGTTATATTATGTTTACGAAGAGATCACGAAGTCTTAATGTATCGAAGTCTAGTATTCTTATCCCCTGCTATTATCTTTGCAAAACTTGCGTGCCAGTGTTTAACCAGATTTTCGGCCGAACGGCAAGGGATGCGGAGAGGGCTGTTAAATGGGAACCCATTTTTCCGGAGCAAACCACCTACAGTAGAGGCAGTTGTTATTTTGTCATCAGTTGTACATATTTTAAGATCTGCATGGTACTTTTATATTGATTTTTTTTATTTATGCCAAAAATATTAGTTGTGTTACTCAGTCAATGTTTACGTCAAATATCTGCCAACATGGTACTCCATTTGTCTGGAGCAGAGCAAATCTATAGTTTTCATGCACGTCAGTTAAATATATATAAGAAGTGTGCATGATACTTTATTTTGATTTTTAATAATAAAAGTGACAATAAAAGTCCGAATTGATCAAAGGAAGAGACCAGTAAGGAAAATCCGTATAACATTCGACTGAATCAGGGGGACACAATCCGACACAGAACAATTTTGGCAAGCCGTCATAATCCCGACTTGGAACGAGCATTTTATAAATAAAATGGTGGGTTAAACCAGGTTTATTGATGCATCAACCTCCCGCTTATATGACGATTAACTATAGCTTCTGTGTGCACAGATTGTGTTAAATGTCAAAGCCATAATATAGTCAGGGCGCACTACACTATTTCAATACGCCAATGTTTGACAGACCTCGAAAATAGTACAACTTATGCCAAAATTATCAGTTGTTGCACTAAGTTATTTTCAGGTCAAAAATTAAAATTAGGGAATCCCCATTTGTCCGACGCAAATCTTCTACAGTATTAAAGAGAGGAAGATTTTTTGGCAGACCAGTTGTACATTTACCAAATTAATAATGTTTGCCAATAACCATTTGCTGAACGTAATAATTTTTACGTCAAATATCGGCCAACAAATTACCTCATTTGTCCGAATCGAACCCTTTTTTTAAGACAGAATTTTTTATTTTGCAAATAAGTTATACTAATATCAAAGGTGGGCATGATCTTTCACGTAAAAAGCTTGAGATTGTAGTTTTCTATATCAGATTTGACATGTTCAACACACCGGGTGTCTTATAAGAAGCAGGAAATGCTTACTCTACAGGTGTATCATCCATCGCTTTTTATTGGGTCAGTGATAATAATCGTTGTATGTCGTGCTGTGTTTTTGTTTCTTTTTTTTGTGATGTTGCCATTGTCCATTGTCCATGTATTATACGTCTAAGACTGACGGTTCGGTTACTTTGGATCAAGTATTTACCAGTAGGGTATCCGTTTGTCTGGTGCAAATCTCCTACAGTTTTTGAGATAGGAAGTTTTTATAGTGCAGATAATTTGTATATATTTAAAAGGTGGGCAAAGTAATTTCATTTTATTATATTTTTGATAATATATTATTAAGAAAATTGTTGATGAACTTGGTCATTTTTACGTCAAATATCTTCCAGTAGAGTACGCGAATTGTCCAGTACATATCTCCTACAGTTTTGAAATAGTAAGTTTTTTTTTTATTTTGTAGATGTTTTGTACATATTAGAGTTGTGAATGCTACAATGATTTTCCATTTTTATAATTTACGCCAGAAATACCACATGTTGAACTTAGGCAATTTATCATGAACTTGTACTATCAAACTACCCCTTGTTTGTCCGGATCAAATCTTTTAAAGTTTGCAGATAAGAAGTTTTTATTTTGCAGATAAATTGTAGGTACATCAGAGATGTGAATGTGTTTTTCACTTTCATTTTTTATAATTAATGCCATAAGTACCGGAGGTTGAATTTATATTAAATCGATGTAAAATATCTGCAAATCTCATACAGATGTCAAGACATATAATTTTTATTTTGTGGATGAATTAAATATATATCAGACATATTTTGTAAAGTTTAAGAAAAAAAAATACTGTCCATGAAGAAAATCGGGTTAGTTTTCGCATGGAAAGCTTTCCTTTTGTTGAATTATTTAACATCTCGGAGCTAACTGTGGAGACTTATTTGTTTACAAACACAACAGTGGCTTATCAAATAACAAAATCCCCGAGTTACTGAATATTTAGTTTCTGCATATGTGCATTTCATCAGCAATATCTCTTCAGTGCAGATAAAATAAAAATATTTGGAATTAACGATGAAGGGATATGAAGTAAGTGCAAATGAGACAAAATCTCTACAAATACATGGTAAAACCAAGCAATGGAACAACGCTTTTATTGTTGTTCTTCATCTTGAAGTCACCATGAGGCTTTCAACAATAAACATTACTCATACCTCATAGCAAGTTCAAGACAACCCCTAGCACCGGTTTGAGCGGAATTCGTTGCTAATTGCTGAGCAACGCTACATCCATGTCTTTTTTTCCTTTGATCAATGGATGCGGGATCGTCAACAAAAATAAACTTAACTGGCAAGTGTTCTTACAATTGCTGTCATCCATTGCCCGACAAAAAGACGATAGAAGACGATCACAACATTTAAACAACCACAAGGCACTCATCGAATCAATTGTAAGAAAACTTGGCATTATAAAATCATGAGAAGTGGGCACAATAAACAGGTGGTCAGAATAATAATTTCAAATTACCAAAAAAAAAAAAATTAAAAAGCCAAAATTTGAAAGAATGATAGTGCATCCATATGAGAAATTCTCTCCAGAACAAGTACACCATAACTGATATGTATGTAGAGCATACATCTCTCACGGGGAATCTTTTTACGGACTCAACGCTGAAATTAACAATGAAGGGATATGGCGTAAATGCAAATGAGACAAAATCTCTTCAAATACATGGTAAAACCAAGCAATGTAACAACGCTTTTATTGTTGTTCTTCATCTTGAACTCACCATGAGGTCTTCAACAATGAGCATTATTCATACCTCATAGCAAGTTCAAGACGGCCCCTTGCACCGGTTTGAGTGGAATTCATTGCTAATTGCTGAGCAACGCTACATCCATGTCTTTTTTCCTTTGATCCATGGATGCGGGATCGTCAACAAACATAAACTTAACTGGCAAGTGTTCTTACAATTGCTGTCATCCATATACCGAAAGATAGAAAACATAATACTAATAGGATCTAAATAATAAAGCCAAAATCAGCTAAGGACAGAGCTTTGCAAGAGTAGATATTGCGAGTTTCCAAATTCAATCGGGTTTCGGGCCAGCACCGAAGTACTGACTACTTGGTTGGGGAATACCCTCGGGGACTAACAGTCCAACAACAGAGACATTGTGACCAAGGAATGTAACTAAACCTACATATTGATATTAGTCGATTATACCTAAGTGCACCAAAGGAATGAAAAGAAATATATTCTGTCATTACATACGAGTGTTTAACTTAATCCACAGACGCCTGTAATCTTGTGAAAATTGTAATTTACTTTCGAAGAAACAATTTTCTACAATTCAATTAATGATGTATGTTTTCCATTAAATATGTCTAATAAAAGTACGTTCTGAGGACTAGAAACTATTTGTCTTTGGTTTTATCATTGCTACCATATCTCTCGATAGTTCATGTAATTGCCAAATCAAGGAGATGCGTCTTATTTAGAAAAGACATTTAAAATAGCTTGGAGACAGATGTACGATGTTTGTATTGCTATAAGTGTTCTACAAGTCAAGTTCGTATATACGCGACACAATCTCTCATCTTGATTGTTATTGTGCAAAAGAGTTACCTTCCGATGATTAAAATTAATAAAAAAGATATTCCATCGATAGAAACTTATGTTGCATAACTTGATACAAATAACTAAATACCGAAGTTACGGTTAATTTAATTTCTGCATTTGCGCAATTCGACAACTTATGTCTCTTCAGTGCAGATAAAATCTAAACGTTTGAAAGACCATAAACTCAAAGATGTTTAAAAACCGATAGAGAGTAAATAACCAATATGATCTAATTGTAAAGCCAAAATCAGCTAAGTCAGGGCGTCCATGAACAATTTAATCTAGAGATTGTCTTGATATTTATTATAAGAAACAGGAAATGTTTGCTGTACAGATCCACCTAATCTCAACCATAGCTTTTAACTGAGTCCATGTTGTAATACATATGTATCTACATTTTTCCGTGTCGTACTTACCTGATAAACAATGAAAGGATATGGAGTAAATGCACATGAGACAAAGTCCCTATAAATACATTGTATAACCAAGCAATGGAACAATGCTTTTATTGTTGTTATTCATCTTTAGGTCACAATGAAGCATTCAACAATGAGCTTTGCTCATACCCCTTAGTAAATTCATTGCGGCTTTAGCATCGGTTTGAAGGAATTCTTTGCTAGATTTGGAACAACTCTATATCCTGTCTTTTCTGGGCAAGGATACGAAATCGTCAACAAACATAAATTAAACTGGCAAAATGCTCTTATAACCGCTATCATCCGTTGGCCGACAAAAGCACTAGTAACACTTACAACACATAGACAAACACAAGGCTCTCATCACATAGTTTTTAAGACAACTTAGCATTATATA
This sequence comes from Modiolus philippinarum, assembly GCA_002080025.1. Taxonomy (NCBI): domain Eukaryota; kingdom Metazoa; phylum Mollusca; class Bivalvia; order Mytilida; family Modiolidae; genus Modiolus; species Modiolus philippinarum. The sequence continues at coordinate 201,719 of MJUU01046954.1, read as the reverse complement.
AAACTGATATGTGGATGTCTTTCTGGTGTAGAAATTGTATTTGAACTACTGATTCAGTCATCGCTTACTTTTACATCCGCCTAGAACATAGTGTTTTCATTTCTAAATATATTGCATCAAGTAATAAGCAAATTTAAGCAAAGAAATAAAAAAAAACAAAGGTCATACACAATCGTAACGAAAGAAGAACCCAAATGTTATCAGATATTCCAGACTAGTGAGCATTTTCTACACAAAGTATATAATGGCCAATGAAATGATAAATCTGACAAAATATTGTTTCTACGTAAAAAAAAGTATTTGAAAATGTTTATAATAAGCAATCTGAATAATGAAGACCTTCTTTCGTTATCACCAGAGAAACAAATTACCTTATACGGTGTAACCCATCAGTATAAGAGAGAATAAGATACGATGATAAGTATAAAGTGAAGTTATTAGCGACCTAATCAACGACTCTGTCGGTATTATAGATGATAGTAAATAAATCACGAATGAATATACTCTAACTAGTCCTTTGCAATTGATTTTAGCTTCTTTTCCACTTATCTGGAGAATCTCTTGTTATAAACCAAATATTAACATCCTGTAGTTATCTATGACATTTACCAAATTAGTGGAAATTTGTTATAATTTGCAAAAAGTGATGATTTTGTCTCTTTTCAATGTTATAGGTTAATTGTCTTGTTGATTGTTTAAATGTCTGCATATTTTCCTCTATCAGCTTTTACGTATTTTTTAGTTCATATATCCAAATGTTTTGTTTTGATCTGCTCTGTAGAGATATAAAACAAATAAAGGGATATGGAGTAAATGTACATGGGACAAAATCCCTATAAATACCGGTAAAATTAAGCAAATGGAACAACGCTTTCATTGTTGTTCTTCATCTTGAGGTCACCATGAGTCTTTCAACAAAGAGCATAGTAAGTTCAAAACGGCGAGATTAGCTTGCTAAATTTTGAACAACACCACATCCATCCCCTCTTTTTACATTATTTTTGTATGGATGCGGGGTTGTCAACAAGCATAGCACATCGGGCAAGTACTCTTATAAACCCTGTCATCCGTTGCCAGACAAAGGGACCAATAGACAATACAACATACATATATAAACGATCACAGGTCACTCATCCAGTTGTTTGTAAGAAAACTTGGCAAGTAAAATCGGGAGATGTGCGCAATATATATACAGATGAGCAGAAAATGAGTTTAATTTAGTACAAAACAAGAAAGCCAAATGTTGAATTTTCCGTATTGACCTCCTTTGATATGCAAAGCAATGCGCTACAACCAACTTTTGTCTTGCTATATCTCTTTTTATCATATGACAAAATAACAAAATCTAAAATTTAGTGTAAATCTAAGGAGCATTTCTCTGATGCGAAGTCCTACGCTATGTTTATATTGTGTTACCTTCAGGCCCGATGGTGTATTTATGCAAACCCTAATTTAAATTTTGTCCATCCAAATGTTTAGTTTTCATAGATAAATTATGAAGAAACAATTGCATTTGTTTCCGAAAGAATAAACTACCCGTTAATAACAAAAAATGTTACAACTGCTAAATTAAAAATTAATCTATTCCGTGGATGAGATACTCATGGACGACCCGTCCATTACCAAATATACCGACTCGGAAGTATGAGACATGGGTAGTCGAATACCGAAGGAACAAAGGACGCTTTTAGTATGAAAACATACCCCTTTCTTAAGCTAAACATAAGCAACTGAATGAAATATTCTGGAACATACATGTGTTAGTTATCGAAATGGCCATGTTTGTCGCTTGTCATTTTATTGTTTTTCTTGTGTAGTTTCCTGGTGGTTGTGGCATATGATTGTAATGTTTGGTTATTGTAAGTGTTTCCTGTTGCATTTTCGGTCGTTTATCGTATTGTGAACTACATTTGCTATCAGATAATGAACTAGAGACGAGCTTACATCGTTCTTAGATGGAATAATGTCACAGCGCAGTTCTAACACATTCATGTCGTTGTCGTGTCTAAACAGTATTGAAAATCTGAAATTTACACCCGAAAACTTAATAAAATGCAACATTACTTACAGTAAATAACATTAAGGAAATATACTTATCACCTTAGTGAAGATATATTACATATATTTTCTCGTTTAATACTATTATAAGAAATTGAAGGAGTTTTAATGGCATTTTACTAGTAATCAATGTACAAGTTTAAACCTAATACCTTTATAAGATGGTAGATGTGTTTTGAGAAAAAAAAACATTAAAACGATATAACGACAGTCACTCACGTGATTCCATTATCCACAAGAAAATGAACATCGACACAGGTAAGGGCACGATCTAGTTTTAATGGAGAAAGTCGGATTTTTTTTAACCGTTTGTATAAAGTCGTCGAGATAACTTGAATTTCATTTTTGTTTAATGTCAATCTCGGTAAATAACATTTCTTTCATCAAAAGTGACCACGGAGATGGCAGACATTTAACTAAAATTGTTTTTTTTTTTTTTGTTGCTGTTTAGCACATATGATGCAATCGTAGCACCAAGGTTGGAGCCATGATTTTAAGTTGGGAGGGTGCAATAGAAAGAAATCGCAGAGTTGTTGACAAATCTTATGACAAAACCGCAACTTTCGTTTGAGGATTTATTTTTCAGTGTTTTAGGGAAGGCGCAAGCACCTTACGCCACCCTATAAATCTGCGCCTGGGCACCTGCATAATAGTTAATAGAGACCTGGATTCAAATACACTGGCTAATTTGCGGTACCGGTCGTATTCAACGTAACCATGAAAACAATCCAACAGCTATAAAATCTGTCAATCCTGTATTAAAATATCCATGCATCAAATTTAAGATTGTCATTTCTTTTTCAAGGATGAAATCTATTAGTTGTTGTCAAATGTTGTTATCCTAAGTAAATGGGATTTGTTATTGTTAGTTAACAATGGAGAACTCAGATCAACAGCTCATTATTTGCTGGTGCTAAGTAGATTACGTAGGAAGACGTTAATATCCACTTAATTTCAAAGGGATTTAGAAAGAAATAACTCAAATGACGAGTTGAAATGTTCCCGATTATTGCTTTTATTTTTGCAATAATACATGATAATTGTCAAATAAAAGGGTATGTAGTAAATGCATACTGGACAAAGTCTCGACAAACATATTGAAGTATTGACTTTATGGGCCCTTTTGATTGTTTATATGTTGTAATTGTCTTCTATAAGTCTATGTGTAGGGCAACAGATGGCAGCGGTTGTAAGAACTTTTATATTTGTTGACGATCCCACATCCATGGATAAAAACAACATTGCGTTGCTAGACATTTAGCAATGAAATCCACTGAAACCGGTGCTAGAAACCGTCTTAAACGTAGTATGAGATATGAGTAAATTTCTATGCTGAAGGCCTCATGCTGACTTAACAAACAAAGAACAATAAAAGCTCTGTTCCATTTCTTGGTTTTATAATGTGTTTGTAGAGACTTTGTCGTACATCTGGGACTAATATAAATTCTCTAATGATATGTCAGGTTTAAACCGGTTTCAACCCATTAGATAAATTTTCTTTATTCAACGTATGTTGAATAAAGCCCCGTGCTATAGACCTTTTTATTCATGTATTCATGGGGGCCGCCATTCCCGACTTCCGAATGAACTTGTTACCGGAAGGGTGTAACGTTCGTAACTCCTCGGCATTTGTTGATCTATCGGTATAAGGTTTAATGATACAGGTGTCATACTTCGACCGTTAATTACTCAAATAACACCTGTTGAAAAAGTGATCAAAACCTATTATTTGATAAGACAGTTGTTATGACGTCAAAGAAACCGCCCAATATATATTAATATCTTACAAATAACTGTTAATTAAGTATAGAAGTTCGATATTTTACATGTTGATTAAGAAAAGGAACTTTGTTTTGAAGGAAAAGAAATCAAATTCACAAGTAATTTAGATTAATAAATTAATCATTTATATTTCAGAAAAAATATTTTAAGTATTCTTGATAGATTTTCCGAAAGTTTGGAAAAATGAATTGAAAAAAAGGAAAAATTAAAATGCATAATTTGAGTTAACGGATATTGTCCAACTTGCCGAAATTCAAATAATTCAAATAAATATCGCAACTATTTATTCCATTTGTTTCTTTTCTTTTTGGGAGGGTTCAAACGATATTTTTGGGATAAATTGGTTTATGCAATAAAAATATTGAGTATTTACCAAATTTTGATATTGGCCGGAGTTACCTTCATCCGACCAAAAAAAAAAGATTGCCATAATTATTGTGCTAGAAAGAAGCAGTCAAACTGGAAATTGGTCTTTTGTGATGTCGATTTAGTACTTTGTTCTATTTCGGAGACAATTTTAAAACACGTTGTAAATTTTATAAAAAAAATTTATTTTAAAATCCATGACCTTCATTTCTTTGTGTAAGCAATCAAAGGGTCATAAGATTAAACAATCACACTGATCAGTATATTAAAGACACATGTGATGCCCCAGATGTAATAATCTACCTGGACACATGAATTGCTGAATTATGTAATATTCTTCAATACGCAAAAAAATTATGCTCCATAAATTTTTCCTTGATCAAGGATTTGTATAGTAATTGATTTTCATATTAATTGCATTTTTTATAATTTGTTAGTTTATAAAAATTTAATTTGAACAATTTTTTTTTCTTTCAGAATTGATACCTGTTTTAAATAAAAATGTTATCACGACAAATGACCAAACAATGCCACGGTAAAAACCGAGCCTACACCCTCTTAATGGCGGACGACTATGCGGCAGCGGGCGATCAAGTTCGATAACTCAGTAATCACTAATTTCTGAAAGCGTCTATTTCCTGCCAAATCTATTCGGAATACAATTCTCGGTGTTTATCATTTATCATTAGATAAAAAGATTACACCACTTTATCCCGATTATTACCATATTTTATCCACTCTCGATAGTTAAATTTAAAAATTTTAAAATGCTCGGCAAGCCTCGCAATTAAAATTTTAAAATTTAACTATCTCTAGTGGATAAAAAATGGTAATGAACGGGATCTTTTGGTGTAATCTATATTTACTCAATATCCTTTCATCGTTGATTACTAGTATGTTTAGCAAACAACGCTTTTGTTAAAGTTATAGCGGTTCCAGATATCATACCATAAATATACTTTCCAAAATATAACTTGAAGTGTGGAATTTTTTTTAAAGTTTTTTTTGTCAGTCAATAAGAATTTGCACTGTTAGTGCTTTAGTTTTTGTGTTTTATATGATTGTGTGTTTTGTGGGCATGTAATGTCTTTGGTCTTCTGTCCTCTGGTGTTCTTACTTTTGCCTTGTCTCTGGATTTTGATTTATGTAATCTTCTGCTTTGTTCCTTCGGTATTCTACTTCCGTTGTTTTGGATTTAAGCAAATTATCGCAATATTTTTATTCTTTAATCTGGTATCATGTTCGACTTGTTTTTACAATCAAAATACTGAGAAAATAATAACACCAATTTGATGGCAAAAGCCTCGTTAGCTGCTATCCAATTTGTCTACTTTTGCTATGAAAAAAAATAAGCCATGCTTATATTAAATTGTAAATTATACGCTTTTATACTGCAACCATCTTTATTGCGTAAGTAAACTACATTGACTGTACAAACATAAGTGATATACAGTCACTGACCGTATAACACTCCGTCAATGACGTCAACAATATGTTTCCGTAGAAATTGTTCCATGAAGTTGCAAGAAAGCATGGATTCATCTCAAATTAACGACGCCCGCTTCACTTTTTGAATCGTCATTTTCACCGATATATTTTATAAAATTCGGCCAGTTATATGTTGCAGTATAATAATATAACATAATAATAGTACATCGACTTGACATAAACGGAATTTAAGCATTCGGCACGAAAAGGTGAAAATACTCGCCAGAGGCTCGCATTTTTCCGCGTTTCTAAGCCTCATCCTTATATTGCGTTTACCTCATGTCAATGTATTGTTATTGTCTATTTCAAAAATGAAAAAAAATCATTTTTTTTTTGTTTTTTTTTTAATTATTTATCTAGAATATGTATCTGACACCTCGTCCAAGTTGATACTGACATTTCTATCTAGTTTTTACATGGTTATATCTGTCGAAAGATTGTGAGAGTCGAATCTCGATAATTCTACGCTTCCCCGTTCTTTAGGTATATTTACTATATTCCTCTGGTCAATTCAGGCAATGTTTAATTGCATTTTCATAAAAAGTCAAGCTTATTTTCAATCACTTTATCAAACTTGGTTTGTCTTGTGTTGATTTTTGTAAAATTCGTTTTCCTTTCTCCTTCTCCCTCTCGCATAGCTCTGTCCTTAGCTGGTTTTGGCTTTACTATTTAGACCCTATTGGTTATTTGTTCCTTATCAGATTTAACACACATTTCGATATATGGATTTCCAAATGTTTTGATTTGATCTGCACTGAAGAGAAATAAGTTTTCGAAATGCGCATATGAACAGTAACTTCGATATTCCGTTATTAGTGCACTGTCGACCAAGCCTCGTTGGTAATTGATTTATTTTTCGAATATCTCAGAAGTACAAAACAACGGCAGTAGAATACCGAAGGAACAAGGGAAATCGAAATCCAAAGACATGGCAAAAACGGCAACAGATGAAAACAAAGACAAAACAAGGACGTGAGACAGCTACAATGCACGGAAATAAAAAGACGACATTAAAAACTAAGGCACTCATAGTGTGAACTCCCATGAAAACCGGGGGTGACATCAGGTGCTCCGGAAGGGTAAGCATGTCCTGCTCCGCTTTCGGCACCCGTCACACTATCAGTGAGTCAATCCAGGGTTGAGTCAAAACCGGTTATGTCAAATCCATGAAGACGTGAAATCTAGCTAAAAATGTCCGTTTTTATTTGGGACACAGACACGTCATATCTGTCAATGATATCATGGTGACGGCCATAAAATTTCTGAAGGGATGAAAGCAACAAAGGCTGAACAAATCCCTGACTAAGTAACTTTTGGACAGTGTTTTTGCTCTATTCAAATAATCACTGCATAAACTACATGCGCGACAGTAACGAATAAAAAATGATATTATAATACGAAATATATCAATACTTTCATTAAGAAAACCCGGACAATGTGCTCTCGTTATGCAAGTTCTTGTCTGCCTATGTAATTATTTGTAATTATGATACTGCGACAATTACCTTGACTGTCTGCAATACTTCGTATTTATCACTTTCCATGCTAAGGATTAAATTATTATCCAGTTTTAGAACGTCTTTAGTAGACCGTTTTCCTATCTCAGAAGTGGTCTATTTTAAACCAAATATCAAATAGACGACTGAAAATGTTAATGTCGCTAGTTAATGAAAAGTTATTGTTAGAACTAATGCAGTTTTGTATAATGCTAATGGAGTCATCAACACAATGTACAAACAGGAAATGTTGCATGTTCTTCCGGAGAAGAGCAAGTGATTTACGACTCTATTTCGACGAGTTAAGGAAGGCTTATTTCTGTAAGAATAACGAATAAGAAGATAAGCATGAATTAATGTTTAAAACTTCAAACATTAGTTTATGCAGTTTATTTATTTGTGCCTCCCCCTCTCAAGGGAAAGTTATTTTGTTTTTTGTTTTTCCGTCTGTCTCCATCAGTCCGTCCGTTTGTCACAAAGTTTGTGAACGTCCATTCTCCTACATTTTCCATTGGAATTCGACCAAATTTTACAGGATTGTTGACCCAACATGGCTAGTTGTTCATATTGTCTGGCAAGATTGATCGGCCAATTTTTGTTGGAGTTATCCCCCTTTTTGACATAGAATTTTGATAAATCAAGTTTGTGGACACTAGTTCCCTCACATTTTCCATCAGATTTTGACTGTTGACCTACGTGATAAGTTGTGCCTATTTCTATGGCCAGATTTATCGGCCGATTTTCGTTGGAGTTGTGCCCCTTTTTGACATAAAATTTTGATAAATTAAGTATGTGGACTCGAATACTGCCATATTTTCCATTGGATTTCAACCTTACCTCACAGGATTGTTGACCATCATGCCTAGCTGTGCATCATGTCTGGCCGGATTGGTCGGTCAATTTTTGTTTGAGTTATGGCCCTTTTTGACATATAATTGTGATAAATTAGATTTGTTTGCGCTAATTCTCCCACATCCTTCGTCGGATTTCAACCAAACTTCACAGGATTGTTGACCTTAATGCTTAGTTATGCATATTGTCTGGCCGAACTGATCGGCAATTTTGAAGGAGTAATGTCCTTTTTAATATAGAATTTTAATACTAAGTTTGTGGACGCTAATTCTCTCACATTTTCATGTGATTTCAACCAAACTTCCAAAGATTGTTGACCTTCATTCTTTGTTGGGCATTTTGTCTGGTTGGATTGATCGGCTAATTTTTGTGGGAGTTATGCCCCATATTGGAATTTTATAAATTAAGTTTGTGGACGCTAATTCTCCCACATTTTCCATCGGATTTCAACCAAACTTTACAGGATCGTTGACCGACATGCCTAGTTGTGCATATGATCTGACCAGATTGATCGGCTAATTTTTGTTTGAGGTAAGAACCTTCAAAGAATGTTTCATCGGATTTCAACCAAACTTCTCGGGATTGTTGACCTTCATGTTTAGTTGTGCATATTGGATTGATCGACCAATTTTCGTGGGAGTTATGCTCCAGTTTGTCAAAGAATTTCGATGAATTAAATTTGTGGACGCTAATTCTCCCACATCTTTCTTTGGGTTTCAACCAAATATAGTAATATTTAAATGCAATGACAACATATAAAGATACAAATAGTCTCCAGGAAGATTATTGTTGGGGGAGACATTCGTTTTTGTATCAATAAAACACTTTAGTTTATTTTTTAATTATGTTTTGGAGCATGTTAAAATATTTTACATGTTCATTTGATTTCACTTTTAAAAATGCATGTACAAATTTATGCAATTCTCTTTTCTATTGTGTCGTATTTAAAAGGGGTTACTTCCGTTCTGTCATAACATTTTAAATTTTGGACTATTCAGAATAAAGGCACGTTCTGTATAAAACGTATGTTTTCACACTGACAGAATTTATCATTTTATATATTTGTTGTCTTATATTATTTTTTATTTTTATTTATTTTCTACTTTGAGACCATTAGGGATAAAGGAAAGTATATGTAGTAAATACATATCAGACAAAGTTTATAAAAATACACGGTAAAAACAAGCAAAGGAACAATGCTTTTATTTTGTTCTTCTCTACTCATACCTCATAGTAAGTTCAAGATGACCCCTGGTACTGGTTTGAGTGGAATTATTTGCTAAATCTTGAAGAACGCTACATTCATGTCTTTTGTGGTCATGGATGCGGAATTGTCAATAAACAGGTCTCTATTTTTTTTTTCATTTGTTGCCTCATCATTCGTTTGCGGATGAATCTTATCTCAATGACGCACAACCCATAAAAAATCTAACATTCATAGATACTAACACTACTTTTTTTGTAAGAGTTTCCGGTATTGTTGTAAAAGAACATGTAAATTCAATTAAGTCCCAAAATTCGCTTTTTGAAAATACTTGCTCCTTAACTGTTCTTAGCCTCTGGCTTATAGGAACTCTGCCACAGTGCAGACAATGGCACCGTAAAACATCTGATTTAATGAAAAGACAAGACAAGTATTCAACCAAACAAAATCTAATTTCGATAAGACAGTAAAGTTAAATTACATTTGACTGGATTCTAAAATAACAGTGAAGTCAATTATACGAAGTAATGAACTTAATTTCTGCTTCAGTTATCCCCTTTGAACTAAACAAAACATTGAAAATAAACATTTCAAATACATAAGGAAAGGATCCGTTAGATAAAGTCCCAACAACTAATAAAATGGAGTGGTTCTTGTCATTTATATTAACATGATATATTTGTCAGACAAAGGCATATATCGAATTATCTACGTCTATATCATTGCTAAAATCTATTACAACATAAAAAATGTCCTGACAAAAATAGGCCAACACTTCCTTATTCAGTATCTAATGGTAAAAAGGAGACAATACGTTAATGCATTTTACATGTAGCGATGTGGATTAGAACATATGTCAAACATAAAGCCATTCACAGGTTCTAGCTGCATTGTAGAGCGAAAACTAGGAAACATGTCGAGCCATTCTTTTTCTAAATGTAAAATTCAGTCTGCCTCTAATAATTTTTTTCATTAAAGATTCACTAAACGAAATATTAAAAAACAAAAAGAATAAAAATTGCAGAAAAGTGTAGAAAAACAAGACAACCACCTTCTTCAACAAGACATGGCATTAGACTCATTGGTTTAAATAAATGGTTAGACCTATCTGTTGATCTTGATAATGTATGCTATTAATTTGTCTATCCGCCCGTATGCTAACTTCATATTGCAATATAAAAGCACAAACTCGGATTGTTCATATGTCAAACAGTACAAATCTTTCCATATTTTCTTTTGTTATTAGAATTCTAAGAATATATTAAGGCTTTACAAAAGTAACAATGAACAAACCCCTTAGTAAAGGTTAAATCGATAGACCACAGAGAATGCAGATCTCGTGTAGTTACTGTCAAACAGTCAATCAACGACAGAATCAAATTAAACGGGCAAGAAATCTAGAATAAGGTTATTTTACTATACAAACATTTGTTGTATAAAATATTATTTTCCATAACGGAAATCAATGGTGGCTAATTTCGTCCTTTTAAGTAACCATCCACATTTCATCGAGCTTTGTTCAATTGCCCAATCACATGTCAGACACTTGTTGTGGAACATTTTTACTTAAAGGGTTTGTATTTCCATTCTCTTGCAATATGCATTGACGAATTCAACTTTCAAGTCTATTGGTTGTCCGGTTTTGGCCAATCTTGACTAAATTTTATTTTTTTCCAGAAAAGGAGTTCAAACTCGCACACATTTTGGATCCGTCAATGAAGCTATTAGATTTACTTCTTGCAATTTATATCTTTCAAAGGTATCCCCCTAAATTTCATGCCTTTTAGATATTCCATTATAGGATGTAAATTTTAGAAATTTCTTTATATCTTATTTTATTTATTTTTTATATCATACTATGTGTCTTTAAGGTGCCATCCCGTGGATTTTTAAAATAAAATATCTCAGTTGTCAGATGACATCCGTGGTTTTAAATTCTATAATGTCTGTTTTACTGCAAATACATGATGTTAATGTCATTCAATCATTCTGTGGAGATATAAAATGGCTTTTCGTTATTCCCTGTCAAATCATATTTCATATCATTAACTTTCACAAAATGGCGTGACTGTCTTGTCTCTGAAGACAAGAAATACCGTATGATTGTTTAGCTTGTTAATTATAACGTCTCAACAGAATCATATACATTTGTAGACTGAGATATAGCCACAAAGTATTGGATTGTATTAACGTGACCGAATTTAGTATGAAAATCTCGCAATAAAAAGACAGATAATGTTGCGATCTTAATGGTACACTTGTACAATTATCATAAAACAATCACCGGGCAATTATTATGGTCAGCTAACTCAAGTGTAGATGTAAATACATGCAATAAAATGGTCAAATTCCAAGTTACTGAATTACAATGACAATTAAGCGAGTTTTTTTTATCTTTTGGATATTTTTTTTACATTTTTAGTATTTTTTTTATTTTCTCTGTCATTGCCTTATTCTCAAAACGTAAAATTAAGAAATAGATTATTGCAAGCGAGCTCTATGCGAATTAGAACATGGGCAGACCTTATATTTGTCAATATTTTATACCGAGCGATAGCGATGTATTAAATGAAGACAAATATAAGGTCTGCCCATGTTCTAATTCGCATAGAGCCCACTTGCAATAATCTATTTCGATTTTAATATATTTAACAAGAGTTTTGAACACTTTAAGCGGCTCTTAGAGAGCAATATTGGTTTTTGCACTAGAATTGAAATATGTCGGAAAACTGCATACAAACACACATAAATGGACATAGAGAAATCTATATTCGTTGTTTTATTAATACAAGTGGGTAATAAGCTTATGAATCAATACAAATATTCTGTTATAAAACAGAAAATACGGATATTTTAAAATCGAAGCGGGAATAAGTGTGAGCTGGTTGTTTTCCTGATTTAAATGACTGATTAGTTATGTTATTTTTGAAGCCCCCCCCCCCTCCCCCCCAAAAAAAGAAGAGAAAAGGAATAAAACTTATATTTATAATTTTATTAACGTTAAATATAAAAATGAAAAAAAATTCATATTTAAATCGTAGAGCATGATATGCAACACAGATAAGATTTCATAACAACAACACATTCGTTGCTAGGTTACGGTTATGTCAATTTCAGTTCAGAGTCTTAAATTTAATAACTGTTGTAAATTTCTATTATTGTCATTATTTGATGTGAATTTTGGGGCGATTCATTATTTAAAACTTTATTTACACAAAATAAAACGAATATTGAGTGAATAAAATGTGAAATTGTACATTACGAATGTCCTTTTGTAAAAAAAAAAATATACGCATGTGCTAAAAAATATTGTTGGAATTAGAACAAAGCTTTGTTTCCAAAGTGAAAGAAGAGGGTCATATTAGAATACGGTATATATACATGCGTATGTCGTACAAATTGTATTTGCAATCCGTCCGTCACACTTGCAGCTGTTTTTTTTTAATAACAACACATGAACGTTCTACAGTATTTAAATACTTCGGTATTCTTATATTTATTAAATTGTTTTCCTTATCATAAAATTCAATAGTAAAAAGTATCAATCACAAAATATAAGTTCGATTTCTGGTCATCAATGTTTGCGCCTTTCATGTCTTTCTTGTCTTTGTCATACTGTCTCAGTTCGTGTGGGACGTGTATTGCCGTGATTTAGGATTTATGATTTTAGAATCCCCCTTTCCTCGTTCTTGCTCGTTTGCCGATGTGTTTCTATTTCATTACGACTCGGTTTTAAAAGAACAAAATGTAATAGTGTTACTTCAGTGTTGTTCGGATTCCCGTCGGACAGTCACGTTTGTAAAGCAGAATTATTATTTACGAAATTTCATCATGTACACATGTGCATTTTACCGTGGGATATTAATACACATCTGCTATATTATTTCGACTAAAAAAGCTTCTAACAATATTTAAGGATTTAATACATACCGACTATATTTATGAATATTGGATTTCAAGTTTAACGTCTGTTTGATATTCTAAATGCCTAGCAGCTTTTCTATCTCCAACATTAGATATATCAGAATTGTCAATATGTTATCTAAAAGTCATTTATTATTCGGCAATTTAGAAATATTCAATGTATATTATATAACTGAGCATCTTAATTCCGGAGAGACGAATAAAGGAAACACAAAGAACATGGAAACATACAAACTGCAGCAAAACGACAAATTAACTCAATACAACGACGTACCTCAATGTGTAATGGTATCACACGATTTTTCTTCCTTACTGCATGGATTTCATATAACATGTTTTCGTCAAAGGTCATTTTTACTTTCATTAAAAACACAACTTGTAAATTATAACTTTGTTGGTGTTTGCTTCATAAAAAAAAAAAAAAAAAAAAAAAAAAAAAAAAAAAAACACAAAGTGATGTTGACAAAATCGACTATATTCATATATCTTGAAAATCTTTGTTTTTATGATTTGAATTCTTCAATACTTAATGCAAAATTGCTCCGTGTATTTCGTTTTATCTTATTTTTTCAGTTTTATTAGCTATCTTTGTGCTATAGTTTGCAATCCCTGGAACATTCATACTTTTTCAACAATTTGATTGGTAATAACATCGAATAGGCAAATTATGATTATAATACTCTGTCCTCTATACTCGGGAGCTTGTTGCCCTATGGCATAGTCTCTGTGTTGATACCAACCTATAGCTTGTGGAATTGTAGTATAACAAAACAAGCAAACAAACAAACAAACAAAAAAACCAAACAAACAAACCAAAAAAAAACCCATTAAAATTAAAAAAAAATAACAAAACAAAACAAATAAAAAGAAGATGACTGTCGACTTAAAATCACAATTTTTGTCTCGCCCGCGACAAAAGTCGCGGAAAGCGAGACATAGGCGTGCAAAGTATGACGACGGTGACGGCGATGGCGTTAACTTTTACTAAATACAGGACATGACGTCATGTGAACTTGACCTCAATTGCACGGTCCAGTGACCACGTTAAGTTTCTCTGCTTAAGTTCATTTCTCAATAACTAGAAGTGGTAGGTTGATTATATTTGGTATGTAGGTTGGTCTTGGGTAGTACATGTCAGTCTGGCAGGTGACTTTTGTCCTTGACCTCACTTTAACGGTCTAGTGGCCACGTTAAGTTTTTCTGCTCAAGTCCATTTCTCAATAACAAGAAGTGGTAGGTTGATAATATTTGGTATGTAGGTTGGTCTTGGGTAGTACATGTCAGTCTGGCAGGTGACTTTTGTCCTTGACCTCACTTACACGGTCTAGTGGCCACGTTAAGTTTCTCTGCTTAAGTTCATTCCTCAATAACTAGAAGTGGTAGATTGATAATATTTAGTGTGTAGGTTGGTCTCGGGTAGTACATGTCAGTCTGGCCTTGACCTCAATTTCACGGTCTAGTGGCCACGTTAAGTTTTTCTGCTTAAGTCCATTTCTTAATAACGAAGTGGTAGATTGATAATATACAATGATGGCCTTTAATTGAGGATAATATCCATAATTATTTAATCAAGAAAAGGTTATTTTTCCGAGGTCCGTAGGACCGAGGAAAAATAACGTTTTCGAGATTAAATAATTTTGGATATTATCTGAAGTCAGTTAAAGGCCATAACTGTATTATTATACTGAACTAAAAACTGAAAAAGGGTGTTTGATTATACAGTATCAATATCTAATTCATTTGAAAACTGTCTAAAAAACAAAAGCGACTGATTTTAATACTTGATCATGAGTTAATATTGGCTTTCATCACTTGGACTTGCTACCTTCCTGTAAAAAAAATACAGATTAGTTAACCATCAAAAAGAATCTCGGAGAAATTTGATAGTTAACAAATGTGTTTTTTTTTCTAGACCGGGAGTAAGTTCCTGTGCTTCGATCCTTTTTACAGGCATCCACGGGAAAAATCGTTCATATGAGATTTGCCACTTTCTCAATACTGTAACTATCGAACTCCGGTACTTTTATCTGTAGAAAGAGCATAATGCAGTATGAATGATTAGCATTTAGAGTGTCTTTTTTCATCTGGAATTGCCGCAATGCCCCTGTCAGTGCTGCAGCTGAACCGATTGGAAGCCATATCTATTTACATTTACACTGACGTCAATAACGACAAGGGAAATAACAAGTTATTTGGTCGACGTGCAAAAGCGCGCCCTATTCAAATTAGTTATTTTGCCTACGCGCACTTTCCCGAACAGTTATTTTGCCCACGCGCTATTACGTGGTGAAAAGAAAACGGTTATTACTCGAATATCTATTTTATTTTTACCATATTTTCTATAGTAAAGTATTATAATATTTAGTATGTAGGTTGGTCTAGGGTAGTACATGTCAGTCTGGCAGGTGAATTTTGTCATTGACCTCAATTTCGTGGTCTAGTGAGCATGTCCAGTTTTCTGATTAGTTCACTTAGATTTCACATCAATTTAGAGTCAAAGCAGGGACGGGCGAGACATCTATTAGGGTCCTCACTTGTTTATAGGTTCATGTCTTTGCTACATGTATATTAATTTCTGACGTATGCAAAAAACACACGTATGAAAATCATCTTTTAATCCTTTCTTTGTAACCCAAAATACATGTATCAATTTTTGTTTGGTATAATACGATTTTTAAATTATAGCAAAGGCCCTGTCACACTACAACGTTCTGATTTTTTGTAAGAACGTTGGCACATTAATTAAATTAGAAAAATTCTCTTGTTGGGTGCATTCATAACGTCAAAGTAACACCGCACGGTAACCTATCTGCAACGCTTGCAAAACATGTAACATCGTATGGCGACGCTTCAAAGGCGCTTCATTAGCGTACTTGACGTATACTTAACGCGTTCATAACTTTCGTCTAACATAGAACGTTTGTATAGTGATTTGACGATCTCTCGTCAGATCAGTTTGAATTCTTCGTCAAAAGTAGACATCTATATAAATGCCAATTCGACGTTATTCGAGAAAAAACTACATATTGCACTCAGCGTCTGTGTACATCTGGTTACCTCTGGTGTTAGTCTGAAGAGTGCATAAAAGTTCAACATCTTGGCGAACGTCATGTTTTGAGATGTTGACTTGAAATTTTCCGACGCATCCGACGATGAACAACGGAAGCCAACGTGTGTCGACGTGTTTGTAAAGTGTGAAGATTATACAAAGCATACCAGCGTGTGCAAAAATATTTTTACACTTTGGTGCTGTGTGCATGTTAAGAGTGCGAAAGGGCCGAGAGGCAATGCGCTTTTGTTGTTTATTTTATCCCTCGCTGAAGCTTCCGAAAAAATATTGCAAAACAACCAAAGCCTTTTCGAAAATCACAATGATACACGGCGGCAAATTTCTATTTCCTACGTAATAAATACTACCGCAAGATAACTAGAAAAATTATTAAATCAAAGTTGGTAATAGTATGCTCTTACCTTTGAACCTATATTACGCTATACCTCTTTTGAGAGTTACTTCCCTCAACATGTTGGATGCTTTTGTAGCAAAGTTTTCTCAGATTGTATGTCTAAGAGACCCGGAATATTCACTTTTGATATTGTTACATTTGTAAACGTAGCAAATGGGAAAACGCATTTCTACCTCACGGTTCGTCTTTATTAAGATTACAAGAAATTATTTCTAATACAAATGGGAGGATAATTGTGAGTTCCAGGCCATTGAGCTTACTTGCTTGCCTTTAATGTAAGTTCATCACGACACATTTAAAAGAAGGCATTTCTAGCAATAATACCTTATTACTTTTTATTGATTATATTTCAAATTTTATTCTTGCAAGAATTAAAGATGACATCACATTATGAATTTTAGTGCAATCAGTCAAAAAATATATACTGCTTTTTGATTATAGAAGTTCCAATTACTCCTCGCACCAAAACATTTGTATGGCTGTAAAGACTACATTTTCTTGTCATTAAGAAGTCTGATTATGGTTTTAAGGTATTGCACTAAGTACCTTAAGTTTTCAAAAGCGAGGTTTTAATGAACCCTACGACTATAATCACGTTATAATATTGTATAAATTGAAGGCTTGCCTAATTGTCTTTTGCGAAACAAGTTACTTAGCCGACATCCACAAACGTAATGACATTTTCAATATTCAGCCCATTCTGATACAGTAGATTTTATCATCTAGAGAGAACCGCTATAGATCAGAGATCTTTGTCAATAATAACTATTTCAATAGAGAACACCAGGGGACGTGATCGATTTATATGTTAGAAGAAAGTCACTAGAAAATTTCATCTTCAATATACTTTTTTCATTTTGGAAAAAGGATGTGGATGTAAAACGCATGCGCCTCTTGCAGGAAATTACCCGGTTGATTAAAACACCAGATATCTTTAGTTTTGACAGTAGCAGTCACAACTATGTTAACTTTTCCAGTCGTTGAAATTCTTAAGTAACTTTTTACTATGATTACGTATCTATTTTCCTTTCCTCCGCTTGAAATCTCACTTCTGTGAAGATGATCTTGAATGATATTGGATTTTAAGATGAATATTGGCAGTGATGCTTTATGGTTTTATGACACGGTTGTGTTACTTTGAAGAACATCTTAATTGATAGCTCATTTAAGATGAGAAGTGCCAATCATTTCTCTTTGTGTCTATCTCCGTTAATACACACTTCGAAGTTGGAAATATGAATTTTTTATTGACGAGGAGATTGTGTTTGATTGTAGGATTTTTTAGTGGTTGTATAGCACCTGTTACTATAAAGCATATAGGAAGTTCTAAGATTTCTACTCCGTATGGAGAAATGAGGGGTCTTCTTGTAGAAATGCCACATTATTCTCGATTAAAATCAGTTGAAGCTTATTACGGATTACAATTTGCATCAATTCGTAGTGGATTACTTCGATTTTCAGTTCCCAACACTCCAAAAGAACGATGGGATATTGTTCGAACTTTGTCCGAAACAAAAATTGCAACATGCCCGCAACGCCGAATAAAGGAGAAGGAGCTCCGGAGGCAGTGGCCGGCTGGATTCGTTGAAAAAATTAAAAATATTTCGTCTTTCACTGTTAATACTACAGAGGATTGTCTGAGATTGAATATTAATGTTCCAAGTACAGGTAAGGAGGTTGGAGGGAAGATTCTGGTAACAATTATGATATCTTTTTTCACTAATAATATTTTAATCATGGTGTCGTTGATTCGTCTTCTTGTTTGATTCTTGAATTTCATTGATTTCAAATAGTATTGGTGTTGGTTATGTCATACACTTTAATTAATTACCTCCCCCCCCCACACACACACACAATTTTGGTAATTATATTTAGTAACTAAAAAAATCGTTTTAAGGTTGGACCATAGGAACTCTTTTCTGTTTGCTTGATATTTACATGTCATCTATCTAGTGTTGTTTTTTTTTCAATTTTGAAAGAATAGATAGAGGAAAGACGCTGAAAATAATGATTTAAGTACAATTCTATATAAAAATCAAAATATTTTACAGTAAGGCTGGCACATTTGAAATCTTATTTTCAGAAATTTCGTGATTATCTTATACGCAAAAAAAAAATTTGAAAGAGTGTTTGTAGTTATGTTAAAATAGAATGTAAACTCCACATTTTTACTATATAAATATAAGTGAGTTATCTCCCCTATTGTAGTCCATTCTATATAAAATATATTTCAAAAAAGGAAATAATTTTGAGCTTAACATGATTTAGGCCCTCTAATTAATACAAACAGTACTAAGTGTAATTGCACAATAAAATAGCTATAAATTTCACAACCCGTTTGGCTACAAATACTCTAAACATGTCATTATTAACAAAGAATAATCGTCAAATCTGCTTCTTCTTCTCCTGTAGTACATTCTTAGTAATTTATTTCTGGAATATGCAATATTTATAACAAAATCTTAAAAACTTCACTCGAAACAAGAAAGGGAAATTTCATGTGCCACCAGATTTTTTTAATTTTAATTGTAACTATTACAACAATAATGATAATAATAATTATTATTATAATTATTGAATCAATACACACCCAAAGATATGTTCGTGACCTCCCCTGTCTTCCAGAGAATTTAACGATTGCAAACTCGAGTTCTAAGGCACATAATGCATAAAACGGTAAAGCGTCAGTCCCTTTTTCTCTTGATCTCTACGTCGAAAGTGTCATTCATTGGACATTTAGCCAAGAGGTCATGTCAGGTGTTGAACTTTGCCTTTTTACCTTTTATGTTGTTGTTTACATAATGATGGGCTCATTGTGTGGTTTATTATTCTATGGATTTTTTACTTTTTAATATGCGTTTTGTATCTATAAGAACAAACTAAGCTGTAATTAAGCTTCGTCAACAGCGTCCCACTCTTTTTCACCAGTTTCTGTCGTTCCGATATGAGGAATACCACTAGAAATTTCTCGGATCGCCCTCACAAGTCATGTAACGGTCTCACAGCTTGCGTCTGACTTGTAAAATTTTTTTCAGTGGGGGGGGGGGGAAATAACAAAATTACCGGACCGACTTGTAAGAAGCCGAAGTCCATGAGACAAAAAGACAAATCAGGTGGAAACCAGTGGACAAATTGCCGACAGCAACGGTTCTGATTTGGTACAGGCATATCAAAAGGAATAGTGGTTAAACCGGGTTTTGCTGTATGCAAAACATCCCCTTCAATTGAGTCGTTTCATCGAATATATTATACTGGACTTGTTCCTGGTTTTGCTATCATTATCACATGACATTGGGATACGATGTAGCTGGAGTTGCTTACCCTGTCGACACATCTGGTCTCACTCATTAAGGAGTTTATGTGAAACATGTTATTTCTCGGGGTTGTATCTATTAAAGTATTGTAAGACGCGAATATCAGTTTGCTATCCTTCCTTGTACTTTGTAATCATTTTGACATTTCGTATAAGAAAGACAGCAGAAAGCAAGGTGTATTTTATAGTCTTCGCCATGTAGTGATCAACATGAATCTGAAAAAGACGGCGTGGTCTTATAACACATTTCTGTTTTCAGCATGATGCAATCAGAAAAATGTACAGAACCTTCGTCATGAAAAAGATTAGATAAAAGATGAAGAAGGTTACATAAAAACTGAATGAAGTTTTTCAACGTAACACATCAGATAACGCGAATAAAATAAAAAAGCAAACTCCGTTGATAACTTCATGTATTCCAACAAGAACTTCTATATCACCACTGTTCCTCCTGCCGTTTAGAATTTTATCATGAACTGCTTTGTCCAAAACATGTGAATTAGATGAATTTAAGAAACTCAATTTGTGTTGTTTTTATTTGTAAGGTTCCTTTAAAAGCTAATGTAAGATCTGTAAGATACTTCAATTTGTAAAGCTAAGGGAAATAAACTCGTTGTTATGGGGAGACGGATATAAATGTTCTTCTCATCATGCTGTAGTAGTCTCCGAACCACCATCTTTCCTTTGAACGAGCACTGACTTTTAATAAAAAAATCCAGTGAACAATAACATTAAAATTGTATGAATAAATGCTGAAGTGTCTCTCTGCGGGTCAAATTAATAGACTTTGTCCTATAACTTAGTTTCAGGTAGTAATTGGCTAATACTGTCAGGAACTTTTACAATTATTTTCCGATAGACACATAAACAGAACGAATGCAATTAATAAAAATCACTTAGTTTAGGTAGATGATATCCCATTGCTCAAAACTTTCGGTGGTTTCTAAGATATATAGTATTAATAATCAATTCAGCTGAGTTTAAAGTTTGTATGTACAGTATACGGTCTTAAACGTGTAAGCAAACTTGACACAATTATTGATATGCCTTAGATTTTGACTATATTTATAAATTTTGACTATGTTTATAGATTTTGACTATGTTTATAGATCTTGACTATGTTAATAGTTTATAGATTTTGACTATGTTTATAAATTTTGACTATGTTTATAGATTTTGACTATGTTTATAAATTTTGACTATGTTTATAGATTTTGACTATGTTTATAGATTTTGACTATGTTTATAGATTTATACATTTGTAATTTACTTTTAGAATACGAAACATATTTTGTTGACTTAAATTACACATGCAAATTAAATTTGCTTTTCACTTTTGTTGTTCTAAGTAATCCGATTATTCATCTACTTTCGTTCGGAACATTACGGAACTTTATCAATTATCAAACAACATTAGTAATACATGATTGAATATGTGAATGCAGAAGTTGTGATAGGAAAGTATGTTGCTTTCAATGTAACTTATTAAAGGGTTTTGATTTGCATACGTGTGTCTTGCAGCTTTGAAATGACTTATTTGCATGATAACGCCAAAGCCTACGACGGGAGCTCTGTTTGATCAATGCTCCCGTTAACACCAAACATGTGTATAATTCATTATAATTCTTTCCCGACAACTTACGGCATTATAATTCTTTCCCGACAACTTACGGGTGCTTTAATACATTTAATGCCAGCTATTAACCGACAGCATTCCCATATTTCTGTAATAGATAAAATTTGGGTATTGCCATTTTCACTTTTTAATACACTAGTGATCTAAAGTGTCGTGCAGTAAAGTGTAGTTATTAGGCCGACATAGTAATTTCGGGTAATATTTAGATTTTTATACGTGCGTTAGTTACTGCACAATGCATCTAAACCCCAAACATATATTTCAACAAGTTTATGCTAAATTGACAAATAGTTGCAGCTTTTTTGGCGTCAATTATATTATTACATTATAATATAGCAAGTTCGATGGGGTGTATAAGTGCAGGTATATACATTTTAACAGAACGTTAATTGCCATTATGGATTCCTTTATTATAACACTTTGAATCTTTTGAAATATAATGACGAGTGATTTATAGGTATTTTGCTAACCCGGGAAATCTGAAATATGTATAGTAAACCTGCCTTTGTTGAAGCATAAACTTTTATCTTCAAAGTATATTGGGAGGTTTACAAACACTGTTGGGGAATAATGAATATGTTTTGCTTCGACAAATTGTTAATTAAGGTAATTTTTTACTCTTTATTTGCACATGTTGTTTGTATCGCTTCCTGTTGATTGATGTTTCGAGCTCATTAGAATATCGTCTGCTTTATGTAGAAAAGTTCCTTCACTGATTTAAATCTGGGATCTTTCTTATTGAAATGGAGTTCTTCATTTAACAAAATGAGAAAGGCATACTTGGATTTTATACGACAGTTGCAAATTTTAAAAAGTTGTTTCTGACTGAGAAAAAAAAATCCTTTAAATCATACATTTCATTACAGTATGAAATAAAGTAAAGGTTCGCATTTTGATTATTAAGTAAGCAAGAAGTGCGTTAATCGCAGTTAAAGTGGATTATAGTGGGTGCCGATCATTTTTTTATTAATAAAATCTATGAAATATTTTATAAAATAATTGGTAATCTAGATTACATAATTTGACGTCCTGATTGTGAACTTTCCCTTTCTCAGCAACAATATACAAACCTCCCCAGGATATGGAGTGTATATTTTATAATCAATTCGTTACTGTTGAGTTTGTAGTTCATACAGTGACATTGTGTAGAGAGCAATAGCACTGTCACAAAAACTGCAGAGTTAGAGATATATTCAGCCGTTATTACTTTCGTCCCCTCAGACATTCTATGGCTCTCACCACGACATCATAGATAGATATGAAATGTTGGTGCCACAAATGAAAACGGACATCTGGAGCTAGATTCACGTCTTTCCGGATTTAACATTAACGATTCTGACAGTACCCTAGAGTGACCAACTGACAGTGTGACGAGTGATATAACTATAGAACAAAACATGACGTGGACATTCTTTTAGCTCCATTCTACGGGGTGTATATTTTTTCAGCTAGTACGATTCGCACGTGTTTGTTCTACTCTTCACGATTTTAATGAACGTAATCTACTATCACAGCCAAACTTTTCCAACAGGGTTACAGATTTCATAAGTTGTTGAATACTTTTAAGAAATTTTTATTAAAGATATGAACATTTAATACCTAATTTCCATTGATTTATTTACTTTTTAACCTTTTTGGGGCCATTTAGGGCTTGCTATGTGGTGTGAGGTTCCCCACTGTGTTGAAGACCGTACGGTGACCCCTAGATGCTTTGTTTTGGGTCGTTCTAACCTGGATATGGGATGTTGTCTCCTTTACATTTACCCCATTTCCTTTCTTTTTCATACTAAATATTGCGTTACTCGCAAACAGCTTATTTCTATGGACATTTCTAATCCTAGTTGTTACGGAAATGTTGTTAAAAAATTCCAAGACTGATTAAAGATCCTGAAAAGCTGGGACGTAAACTACATTCTTTACGTAATAGGGGATATCGACAAGATATTCTGCTTGCATCCGTAAAATTAGGTTTGAGATCTAGTGACCTAAAAATCTCAAACACATACTGGCCTCTCACTGGTACTGCCGATGTATACTGAAATATATGAAGATTCTTGACCAAAACCTTTCGGAAGTTTTGAGTTTGATTTATCTTCCGTAGTGCGACAGTGTTTTACCAGCAGACTAGGCTCCTTGAGCTAGCCGGCAATTTAGCGGCGAGCACCCCTTGACCCATCTTTCTAAATTACGTATTGTCATTTTCTCTCCTTTCAAGGTTGTGGTCATGGAGTTAGTAGTCTATCCGTATTAGGTTTTATTCGTATGTTTATTATACTATAGGGAAACGGGACAAATAAAGAGGAGGTTTGGGTACCCATAAAGCGGTTTAACCCTACCGCTGGCTTTTGCTAGTGCCGGTACCAAGTCCGGATGTCCCGAATTCCTATCGTTGATTATGTTTGTCCTGTGTCTTGTTTGTGTTTTTCCTGTGTAGTTACCTGGCGGATTGTGGCATGTGACTGTAATTTTCAGCCATTGTAGATGTTTCCTGTTATCCCCTTTGTTGCCTGCTTGTCCTCCGGAGCACTTGATGTCACTCTTGTTTTTTGAGAGCTGACACATTTAGTGCTTTAATTTTTAGTGTTTGTGTGTTTTGTGGATGTGTTCTGTCTTTCATCTTCTATTGTTCTTGCTTTTGCTTTATCTCTGGACTTTGATTTATGTAATGCTTTTTCCTTCGGTATTCTACTGCCGTTGTTTTATTAAGAATTTGATGAATTCGTGTTTGAAATTTCATTTCCACCCTTACGCATTGCTTCAGTAAAAAAGTCCAAACTTAAACATCCCTGCTCTATTTTTAGCAATAAAATTGATTGTATCTATCCATGTCTAATGAGAGGCCTAAGCAGGTAACCTTGATTGGTTTTTTTTTGTTTTTGTTTAAAGATTTTCTAAATAATTATTTAATCAAATCGTAAAGTACTCCATTACCGTACCAAATAAATATACAGTTGGGCAAGAATTCCCTATATATCGAATCTTTTGTCAATGTTTTATTTTGCTTTGTAAAAAAAATAGGTTTTGATTTGAAGTTTTGTGATAGTACAATTTTGACCTGAAATCTTAAGATCAAAATTTGTTTATAGAAATATTTTACGTTTTATAGAATGAGGTAAGGAACAATCATGAATAAAAATCGACATTTTTCACAGACCCTTTCGATATTTTTATTTATGTTATTTATCTGAAAAATTATTTAGTTAAGTTTTAGCATTATTAAACTTTCTAAAATATAACTATGATGTCTTTGTGTAGAGAATTATTCTCGTGAAATGGACGTGAAATTCCTTCAATGCTGTAAACATTTGGTGACCGACATTTTTACATACAACTTCATAAGAAAAGATCCTTATTAATATATATTGTACTTTCCACCTATTTACTTATATATCAATAACATTTACTCCAACAACAAAATCTCATTAATTTTGAGAGCATTTTATATTTTTTTCGTGTCCAACATTTTCAGTTTCAACTGGCCAGATTCAAGACAAATCCTAAAAATCCTAAATGGTATTCTTCAAAGTTTTTTTGGTAAACTTTGAATTGGTAATGCTACAGGGATGCAATGCAAAGAAAGCATCATCAGTTATTTCTGTTTCAAAAATTCGCATGTAACAGTGGTGTCACACTTTCAACTTTTTTGGCATCCTTTAATTGGTGTATAGAAAAAAAATAGCATTTTCAAAACATCTAGACAAAGAATAACGTTTATAACCTGTAACACTTGGTTTAAAAAGTAGGAAAAAGAAACCTTTAAAATTTGTAAAAAAAGTTGACACGGGCGTCAATGCTTCATACACTGAATAACTTTGAAGCCTAAGTTTGTCACAAGAACAAAACAAAAACTGAACTTGAATACATTTAATCATTTTTGGATCATTTCTTTGTAAAAAATTGTATGAATTTTATCATTTTATATGCAAGTTATGTGTAACATTGACAACGTTATGTCAATGTTTCATACGGCAAATCAACCTTGTATATAAAAATTGATTTAAAAAAGCAACAAAAAATAATAAATAAATAAAATATTTTAGAAAACACACTTGTGGACCAATATCAAAGCAGAAAACACAGATTAATGGTCTTTAAAAAGCAGTTTTATAAAACAGAAACAAGAAAAGAATGTAACAATGACATTTTATTAATTTCTGTCACGCACAGAAAGAATAATCATACATCTCACTATACATATAATTACAAAAACAGGATAACAGCAAACACCTACAATGGCCAGGAACTACAATCACATGCCACAATTTAAAGCAAACTTCACCAGAAAAACAATAATGAAAACAAAAGACAAACATAAATAACGATAGGAACTCGGGATAGCCGGACTTGGTACCAGCACTAGCAAAAGCCAGTGATAGGGTTAAACCGGTTTAAGGGTACCCAATCCTTCCCTTCTCTATCCCGTTTCCCTATAGTATCATAAACATGCGAATAAAACCCAATGCAGGTAGACTACTAACTCAATGACCACTATCTCGGAACAGAAAAAGCATATGACAAAACGTAATTTTGAAAGAAGGGTCAAAGAGTGCTTGCCGCTAAACTGCCGGCCATCTAAAGGAATCCAGTCTGCTGGTAAAACACTGTTGCACAACGGAAGAAAAATCAAACTCAAAACTCCCCGAAGGGTTTGGTAAAGAGTCTTCATGTATTTCAGTAGACATCTGCAGTATCAGTGAGAGGCCAATATATATATGTGAAGTCTTCAGTTCGCTGGAATCCAAAGCCAATTTAACGGATTTGTTGAGAATATCTCGTCGATATCGACTATCACGTAAAGAATGTAAGTTACGTCTCAGTTTTACTGGGTTATTTATAAGTTTTTGACATTTTTAACACCATTTAACTCTGAACAAGCATAAAAAAAATATGTAAATCCTGTTTTGTTTTGAAGTCTATATTTTATTTTGTTAATGTTATATACACCATAGTATAAAACATCCTAAGCTAATAACAAAATATTTTGCCAGGTTTGAGTTAGTTTCATATTTATCTTCATAAAGATATATCAGAGGTACAAGTTTGTTGAGAAAAAAAGGTGTTTTATCTTTTAGCTTCAATATCACTCTGTGGTAGGTTAGTGAATCTTGCCCAGATTTTGAAATTCTGAAATAGCCCATTTATTAATATTTTATCGTAAACCGTACTTAGATACATCGATTCCTGAGAGTTCATCGGAAAAAGTTAAAGATAACATATACCCACCAAATTGAACACACCCCCTTTTATACTTGAGTAACGGCATATCTTTATTGATGAATGAACTATACATCTTTGAAATCAAAATAATTTCATATTTCTCCTATAAGAAAAAAACCTTTGGCTATCTTTTCATACACGAATTGTGTCTTCCCCTGGTAATTTATGCATATTAAAAAAACAGGATACAATTAAACTATATGATACAAAACATGAAAACATTAAAGGCACTAAAACCCTATTATGAGGGTTTCTGTTTTGTATATAATTATATGTGTAATATCCCCTTGAAGTGTTGGCAAGTATGCGAAACGGATTCCAATCTGATGAAACGTTTGCTTCCATAAGTTAAAGACTTTGAACAACATGCAAAAAGCGAAAGTAACACTCAAATGTCAGAACGAAAATTTTGAAAATGACGGAGCACTCAAGTCAAATACAATGACATGCATAGAGGTGCAAATTTTCCTTGTAGTAATATTTTAACCTAATATCTTGCAAAATATGTAATCCGTCTTTAGTATTGTTTTTGTCTATGACCTTGTTTTTAAATTGGATTATAAAATTTTCTTTCAGTTTTTGTAGCTTTTTAAGAAACCTTTTCTGGGTACACTGATGCAGACAATATTCTGTTACATTTATTCCAATTGTTCACACTTGAATTACACTGCAGGGATATTAAAAGTTGTCAAAATACATACAACATGCATCAACGTTTCTGTAGTATTATATTTTATTGTATGTGTCTGGTATTGATGAAGATATAGTCCCATGATGGCAATATCGGCCAAATAATTTGGATCTTAAATTTAACTGCAGTATCAAGAGGTATTTGTTTGCTTGGGATATGTTTTAGCTCTGTTTATGTCTCGCAAAAAGGAGGTGAATGTGTGCAGACACAATACTGGCGGCATTACTTTTAAATAAGTATTTACTATTTAGGTCAGTGTTTCAACAACTACAAATAGGACAATATTGAAATTTGGTATGAGAGTTTATTGTGCGAAAACAAGTCAGTCCGCTATGTGGTATTTTTTACATTCACGGAGTTTGCATATTAAAAATAAATTCTTTGCAATTATTTGCTCTTCTAAGCTTAAAAATATTTTGATCTCTGATGTTGCTATTATCTTGATTTTTTTCTCTTCGAAAGTACAAAAAAAAAATATTTTCAATGAAGTGAGAATTTGTCCGGAAAATGCAAAAGAAATTTTCGCATAATGATGAAGATTATTACATACAAGAGTTAAATTACCAGAGCGTTGTACGAAAACAAACATTTTAATACGTTTACATTTAGAGATAGATCAATTTCCGGTGAGCAGACAAACTATAATGGTCGATACTCATATGCAACAATTGCCGACATCACGTGATTTTAGTGATGCAACTTCCGGCCATCGATACACTGAAATTTTAACATAGAAAGCTATGGGAGGTTCTACTAAATCTGCAATATCTTCTAAATTACACAATTTAAACTCATTTTGCATATTCCCTCATCATCTATGATAGTTTATTTAACAATAAGAATCAGTCCTGACAGTTTAAATTAATGGGAAATTACGTCCCAGGACTTTTGAAAAATCAGTATTTTTTACTATCATTCTCCTGTTTTGTCTATATAAAATGCCTCAACCCCTACACGGTTAAAGTGATAACTTCTCATTTCACAGCATAAAATTGATCGTTTTGCATATTCCTGCAAGTAGTTGACATATGAAAATATCAAAATATCGTGTTTAAAACAGTTTAATTTTTAGTCTAGTCTCGTCCCTAGAAGTTTGAAATTCATCAATTTTTCATCAATATTATCCAAAATGGCGGACGACCAAACAGGTACAAGATGAAGAAAATTGTATTTTTTTAAATTCTTTAGTTAATAAAGATGATATAGATTATTTCTTTTTAAAGACTGTTGACTGTCATTAATTAATATATGAATAGGCAAAAAAATAATTAAAATAAAACACTTTTGAACTTACTTTAAAAAAGCCTGCATCCCATTTTGAATTTTTCATTGTATATATATTTTTTTTTCATAATTTACACCAACCCAGTAGTCAGTGCTTCGGTGCTGACCCGAAAACCGATTGTATTGAAACTTGCAATATCTAAATTTTACATAATTTTGTTTAAAACTAAGGAGTATCTCCCTCATGCATAGCTCTGTCCTTAGCTGGATTTTGGCTTTTCTTTTTAGACACTTTTGGTTATTTATTCTCTATCAGTTCAAACATGTTTCTCGATAAATGGACTTCCAAATGTTTTGGTTTAATCTGCACTGATGAGACATAAGTTGTCGAAATGCGCATATGCAGAAAATAAATTAACAGTAAACTCGGTATTTTGTTATTTACAATCATTTGAATACATATCCTCGATGCAATTTCAATAATCTGAATATGGTCCATGAACAAATTCAAAATTTGTTATGAAATTTATTTGTATATTTGTCAAAACTTCATTTCTTAATCAAGGATGTATATTGTATATGTCTTTGTGTTAATTGTTTTATTACCCTGTGTCTGGATGAAAAAGGTAACTATTACGTAATGTACACACCTGTTGTCTCACCTTTGTCACCTGGTTCGTGTACAGGAGGAACAATACAGGTGTACAATTGACAGGTTCGGAGTGGTATTCAAATATTTGCAACAGAAAACTCAGCTCCACAAATTAAATAATTTATTTTACTTTACGTTTTTTACTATTTTTTTCTTTTTTTTAATTGTAACTCATTTTTAAATTATATATATCAAGTGCAACGGTTTCTTAGTATAAAATTGTAGCAGAAATTATGAAAATTGTAAATTCATTTTATTACATTCCTTCGGC
>MJUU01046954.1:139157-166442 GCA_002080025.1 Modiolus philippinarum | reverse complement strand
TTCTTTCTTGGAATTAATTTTGTCACGAAACGTCACGCGACGTCATATTAATACGCTGTTGCTAACGTCCCTTAGAGATTGACGATAATATGTTCATATCAGCGCAGTGCAGTGATAATAGAATTATCGTCGCTCGGAAACAATTGAAAATTGCGCAGATTAGCGATAATGGAGAATAAGCCTGCTTGGATATGTCTCACAAAAATATTCAGGATAAATCTCTTTCCGCAAAAACTGTTCTTGTATATGTATAAACAAATAAAGAAAGAAATATGGAGTAAATGTACATGGGACAAGTCCCTATAAATACATGGTAAGATTAAGTAAATCGAACAACGGTTTCGTTGTTGTTCTTCGGCCTGAGGTCACCATGAGGCCTTCAACAAGGAGCAAATACTCCTACCTCATAGTAAGTTCAAGACGTATACATGTACAGGTAACATCCTCAGAGAAATCTATTTTCGTATTATTTTTTTTTCAATACGTATTTTACATAAAGATAGAAACGTGCATGCTGGAATAATGAAACATTTTATGCGTTTTTATGCAAATGCGAGAATACCATTTACTACGTAGCTATGACAGAGAAATTGAGTCATCGTTTTCCACGATTAATGGCTGACTTCAAAATAATAAAAAATATGGATGTCTGTAAAACCATGCTACCGTTTCAGAAAGCGATCGCCGATCGCTAAATTATCATCCTTCCCCATGGTTATATCAGCCTGCAGAGCCTTTCCGTAAAACCCGTATCAGGTTGACCCGGATATATCAAAGGTTGACCTGGATATATCAAGCGATTCTCCCAAAGTTTCAAAGGCAAAAACTCTTATTCAAGTTTTCACACGAAATCAAATGGATAATAATAAACATCCATTGCAGTTGCTCTTTCAGAGTGTATTCAAAATAGAATCATGATTACACAAATAGCTAAACTAAACGTAAGAAAAATTGTAAAAACTGGGTCGTTGATATATCCTGCAGAGCTATGACGTTTTCACATTATGACGTCATAAAAGCTCAAAGGAACGATAGAGTATCGTAACAACCAAACGTTGCTGCAACATTCAAAAATCGACATTATATCGAGTAATTCGGTCAAAATATTCGCCAAGTAACAAACCTTTTGCGGATAAAATGATAAAAAAACTGCAAAAGACGTTTTTGAAACTGAGAATTGACGAAAAGGCAAGAATGATATATTTGTCGAATTTCCCGCGCAACTTTGGAAGAATTTGAAACCTTAGTTCCATAAATACAAATCTAAAATACAAAATAAAAGATGATAAACAAGTTATCGAGCTGTTGACAGCTGGTGTACTGTAAAATATCATCCCGCTCGCCAGAATATGAAGCTTGGGGCTTGTTCGCTACGCTCACTCGCCCCTGTGCTTCATATTCTGGCTCACGGGTTGATATTTTACCATACATAGCTGTCAAGAGCCCGATAACATATACTTATTGTGCACGTTATAATAGAGGACATATATAACAACGTGCACGTTAATTTGGCGATCGGTTAATGAAACGGACTTTGCCTTTGTTATCACACGAACCAGTTACATGTAAAAATTTAAATATATATGAATAAAAAACACCAGCTTCAACACTTAAACGTTCAGCTTTAGAACCTTTATTTATCACGATAGAACTATAACTGCTCCAAGGTGGGCATTGTGGGGTCAATAATTCAAGACAACATAGTTTCTCGATTAGGGCGTTTTTTCTGAGGTAATCATAAGACAATTAAAACACAGCCATATAACTGTAAGTTACGCTGTAACACCCTGCAATGTGGCAGCAATAATTCCCTAAGCAATCTGACAGAGCTGGTTTTCCAGCATACTAACTGTATTGAAAATATTGAAACAATATTAATTTGCACTGTATTCCTATTTTCAGAAAATGAGAGTGCTTAGCTATAATTGTCAATAAATTTAAAGAGGTTATCATTTTCGAAAATTATAACAATTTTGTCAATTATCAACAAAAACTGCCCAAAGAATCATCACTTATAAAGTTATATAAAATTAGTGATATAAAGTGCGAGTTGAAAGAATAACACTTTAAAGGATGTTACTCAGACATTACATTTTCTATTTTATTACAAACATGTAATTATGTAATAGTAAAGCAACGCTCCGTGTAGACCCAAATTACCATCATCACGCAACTTTATTTAAATATATTATTTCCAATTATAAAATGTTTCTGTTCTATTTTATAAATTGTCGTTTATTATGAGGCAAAGGAAAGAAACGTTTATGTTAAAAGTTTGATTGTATTGGAGTCACACGCAAATTCATGTTGTTGAAACAAATACCTATAAGTTCTGATACCAAAGTTTGTACAGTTTCGGCAGATGGTCATCGGTAGTAATCCATGTTTGAATTTATGAGCAAAGAAATTCTGCAGCTAGCCATTTAGACAACTTATGTCTCTTCAGTGCAGATCAAATCAAAACATGTAGAAAATCGTACATCGACAGATATCTGAAAGATGACAGAGAATTTTTAACAAATAACTAATTCGATCTAAATGGAAAACCTCACTCAGATAACTTGTTCTTATTCTTTATCTACTTTTGAAGAATAATTTGTAAATATAGACCACAGTTCATGGTAAAGTGTGATAAGTACTTATTTTAGTACACGGACATGATGTATGTCATCCTATTTTGTTTAAGTCTAGTGATCTACACAATAATACTTATCGCATTACAATATATCGTAACAAATTGCTAAACGAAATGAAATATCACCAAGAATCAACATTATGGTCTGTTACAGCTATTTACATAGTGTAATTGGTCTACTGATCACATCTTTAAAATCATTTCTATGTTCTTGTTTTCTATATTTCTGCTTATAGCTGTTTTCAAAGCATAGTTATTACAATGTAAAACAGATCAGAGCCCATTTAGATCCCGTCTTTATAATGTCATAAAAGATCCCATCCAATCTTATATGCTGCTATTGACGTAGTACTGTAATTGATTCGGAAGAGAAGACTTATTTTGATCATAAATAGAAACAACTCTATATGTTTGTTGAAAAGATATTCTTATAAGATAAGGTTTATATAGAGTTTGTATCCTTTGTAACGTACCACAAAACTTAGCTTTGTATGTGACTAATATATATGCAGATTTTGATTGCTTTTACAAACTGTCATTTGTGATTCAAATCAATGGTTTGATGTTCAAGGTATAGATTTGCTTTTCCGAGTAAACATTTGTTATTCTGTTTGAAATTAGTTTCTTACAATTAAAACCATTTTGAAATTTTATTCCACATTTACATGCATATCCACACGATATATGTGGACACTGAATTTTCACAAGAACTTGAAATAGATTTATTTTTCAGAAAATATTCTTATAAGCAACTCTCAATGAAAAGATAGAAACAAATTACATGCTGGTTATCAGTTTGTGCAAATTTATAAGCATGATTGAAAACTGATGTTAGCAACTGAAAAGAAATAAAATTATTATAAAAATATCATTAAACTGGCATTTTGCTGAAATGAACATTTTGTAATTAACTGTAGTTGTTATTAAACATAAAATGTAAAAATTATGTTAAATATTGTACGTTTTCTAAAGGTCAAAGTACAAAGTGTCATATTTAAGCCACTTGTTCAAATTTATTGGTGTGTTTTTCGTCTTCTTGTTCTCACATGAAAGGAGTCCTGTACGTCAAATAGTAGCCACTTACGATTAATATACTCGTAAGTCCTTAGCAATATGATATACACATACGATTAATATTTGTAACATCCTTGTGAAAAGGGCCCATATTAGTTTTCGTTCTCTCTTGATTTTTCCTTGTTTCAGTTTTTCTCGTTTCTGGATCCGTTGCTTCATTTTTCTTTTCTGTGTCGTACTTCTGTAGGGTAATGAGTAAATGTTTTAAGTGATGTCTGATCTTACAAATGTAAGTCTAAATAACATAAAAGGGAAATATCACCAGCTGCACTAAAAGGAATACATCTGCCACATATACAAATTTGTTAGTAGTTTATACTTAATAAATAGTTTTGCTATTTCCTTTCAATGTATTTACTCCATTTGTTTAAGCTAAAGCAATGTCTGGGTGTATAATGCACTTTTAGCACAGACGATTTGTTAAATAAGCCACTCTTTATGGACTACATACTTCTGTCTTACTCCTACGACGTCTTCGTTCTAGGTACCTGGTTTTCTTGCCAAATTAGCATTATCAAACATGACAAGATTATAAATCTACAAGCCAAAAACATTAATAAGCAAGCTTTATACTATGATAAATAAATCTGACCGGCCATTGATTAGCTTTATCAAGCGGAAATCTTCCTTCTGACAAAATGTCATATTTATTTCCCCCTTGTCGGTCTTGTTCTATATAAAAGGAAAGGATACACATAGTTGTCTGATATTATACATTGTAATATATTGTACTTTTAAAACTGATGTCTGACAGGAAATGCTTCGTTTGTTCTGCTTTCTATGATAGTTTACGATGTTTCAAACACTGCCTCAGTGATGTCAAAATAGGCTCAAGTATTAGGCATACATTTTGCCTTAACTGCTATAAATGTCATAATATATTCACGCAAAAGGCGTCCATTGTGCCCCCTTGACGTCTGAATAGGTTCAGATATCAGGCGTACTTGTTACAAAAATGTTGCCTCGGTGATGTCAAAATAAGATTCCTGCAAATAAATACACGAGTGAGTGGACAAAAGCGTTGTTCTGTTTGCATTACCTCAGCATGTGTTTGTAGATAATTTCATAACATACATCCTTTTCCTTATCGACGCTCCTATGAAGTTCCTTGAGTATGCTCATATAGTTTCTCGGAGTTTCATTGAATTTCATTAAAGTATACCAAGATATTGAATTTCATTAAAGTATACCAAGTTAAAACTTTCTTTTATACATGTATTGCGTTTTATCTCAGTAAGTATATTTTTGAACTGTCTGGTGGTTCGTTCCTTATCTTTATTATACCTACGGTCTACTTTTGGTGCTGTCAACAAAATATTAGATGTATCATTCAATAGCCGTTCATTCAGTTGATTAAAGTAAATATAGCCATAGCATTATATTGTTAATAATTTTATCACACTGGTTATACCGAAAAGAAATTGAAAATCCTAATAATGTGGAAAAACGATTAATCAAAATTGAGAGATATAAGACCCTAGCATTGGAAGAAATATAAGGTATGGGAATCCGTTTGTGAAGTTACTTATCAGAATTGATATTTTTTCTTTACGGTAAGCACATAAAGAGTACAGTTTTGAGTCCATCATGCTTGTTAATAAAAAAGAGTGGGCCCATTCAAACTTACAGAGTCAACTCCAATAAAAAAAGGATGTCTCTCTAATGAAAATTTAAAACTTGTTACCTACCCGTCGTGGTTTTGGTAGGAGGGCTGAGGAGGGGAGTATGGAAACCTTACGCCCTATGACAGAACTGTCCGAACCCGTTTTTGTCTACAGTATAACTCGTCATGTACACTTCATCCCTAAAATATCATTTTACTTGAGACAGCTTTAATCTATATCACCATTCCAGTAGTTTAGTAAAAATGTACGCGGGTGCTCACCAGTCCAGTAGTCTAGTACATAGGTGCTGGCCAGAAAACGGATTTTTTTAAAAAGTTACAATATCTTAACTTTATAAATTTCATTAAACGTAATAGTATCTTACACGTGCAAAGCTCATTCATTGGCTGATTTTATGTTTATTCTATATCCTTTTGTTGTTTAGTTATCTATATTTCTATATTTCTACAAATACTTTATCTTTTCTGCACCGACGTGAACAGTTGTCGAAATTACTATCCAAAGAAATTTTACGCAAATATATTTTGAATTCCTAACAAGCCACTCGTTAATTTCGGTTAGCAAATTGTTTTCTATAAAAATCCTCCTAGTTTTTATTTGGAAGGAGAAAAATAAACAAGATGCTTTACATCGTGAAAGGGCAGTACAAAAATATTAAGGCAAAAGCGCAAAGCACCAGTTAGAACAAATAAGTTTAAGCAAGATAATTTGGATACTTTTTATTGGCTGATACTAAAGTGAGTGAAAACCGAATTATCAGTCTAAAACAAATAATCCAAGAACAATAGCAAGATCAGAAAAAACAAAGAAGCAAAGAAATAACACTAGTAAGACATGGAAAAGAAAAAATAAAAAAAAAACACTCACATACAAAGATGAACAACACGGACCTACTAAAAACCATGGGTGAGATCAGGTACACCTGAAGAGTAAGCATCCCCTACTTCTTTATAAGAGATCCGCCGTGTTGAACATATCAGATCCGGTAGTAAAGTCAAATCCAGTCTGAGAGGGAAACAATTTAGACTGAAATAGGATCATCCAGTTTTTTCTAATATAAAGGCAAGACATAAATGAACGAGACACTTTATGAAAACTGAAACGTTATTTGTCATTATTATATATTATTGGCATAGTATTTCATTTTAATGCAAAAATATTTTGAAAATCTTTAATTATGAAAGAAACTATTAATTTCAGTCAATAATATTGAATATTTGATAACATCTGCCACTGAAGCATTTACAGGAAATTCTCAAATTCAGCTGTTTTTATAATAATTGGTATTAAATTAGACAGATAGAATGCTTTATAGTTCCTCAAATTTAACATTTTCTCTCTGGTAGAGCTACAAGATTAATTTAGCAATACAACAATTAGTTTCATATTTGATGCGTTGCGGACCACTTCAGGTTTGATTTGCGTTTCTTTTGAGGTTGCAAAAACATCTTCTGTACAATAAAGATAGGAAGAAATGATTAATGGAGAAAATAACGTTTCTATGTGCCCTATGTGTTAATCATTCGATGAATGGCTCCATTTCGCCAATATCTAAACCCTAGGCGTTTGATAAGATATCAATATGTAGACTTTGATAATATAATTCCGTCCTTCTAGTGTTAGAAAGAAATATGGCTGCAGTTTTTAATTACTTCAAAAACAATAAATCACCTGACTTTAACTAAAATGCACAAAAGTTATCCATTCCGCTTATAAAATATATAATTTTTCAATAGCTGAAGAGAGTAATGGGTGTTAGCAAGATTTGTCATGATCAAACAATAAAAGGATTTGGAGTAAATACACCCGAGACAAATTCCCTACAAATACACAATATAACAAAGGAATGGAACAACAGCTTTTATCGCTGTTCTTCATCTTGAAGTCACCATGGGGCCTTCAACAATCAGCTTTGCTCATACCTCACAGTAAGATCAAGACGGCCCAAGCTCTGGTTTTAGCTTCTCAATACATTGCTAATTGTCGAACAACGCTACATCTGTGTTTTTTACTCCTCGGGATGCGGGGTCGTCAACAAACATACATTAAACAGGCAAAGTGTTATTATAATCACTGCTATACGTTGTCCGACAAAATCATCCTAAAGTGGACAATTATAACATAGAGAAAAACACAAGTCACACATCAAGTCGATTGTAAGAAAACTTGACATTATAAAATAGTGAGATGTATAATTTTATTGACAAAATATTCCTTAGACTACCAAAGTATTTAGTCTCGCTTGTCACTGAATGTCTGCTTTATATTTTGATAGTGTTTGTTTTATTGTTATAAGATCTTGTCCCTTAAAGATGTAGTGCAATGAAATTAAGGAGAACCCACAATTTGGATTATCATATTTTGGTTTTATATTCTTTGTGAAAATGCTTGCACCTGTCACAAGTTAGGAATATGTTGGTTATCGATTTGTCCTTGTCTCCTTATAAAATTTAAGTTTCCTGATAGTCGGATTATTTGATGTGGTTCGTTTCCATTGAATTAGTCAATTTTCACTTTTTGGGGCCATTAAAGGCTTCCTATATGGTGTGAGGTTCCTCACTGTGTTTAAGGTCGTACGGCAACTTAGATGCTTTCTTTCGGATCGTTTCAACATGGAGTTGAGATGTTGTCTCCTTGACATTTACCCGATACCCTTTCTTTATACATTCTAAAGATATTAAATTAACTAAGCTTTGATGGGTTGATTCCATAAATGAAAAAAGTGACAATTACAAAGTAAAATATTTTTTTACCTTGAATAAAAGAATGAAACCTTAAAAATAAAAAAATCGCGACATACATTTGAAAACCTTAAAATTTGGCCATTTAAACAATTCATTATTTTGCTAAGCTTGTACATAGTTAGGATAAGTCAAAGAGGGAGAAAACTTAAGTGTAATCTACACTGTCCTGTTTGTAAATCTCTAAGCAATTTTTATATTAATTTGTCTGTGATATAATATATATCAAAGTTGTAATGAGTACATACATTGTTATTTTGCAATCGTTTTTAAAATCTAACGGCATTTATTTTTATTTAATATGCAACCTCACATCCATGAGTAAAGAGAACTATGCATATAGCATTGTTCGATATCTAGCAATGAATTCCGCTCAAATCGTTGCTAGGGACCGTCCTAAACTTATTAGGTTTGAGCAAAGCTGATTGTTGAAGGCCCTATGGTGACTTTAAGATGAAAAACAACAACAAACGCGTTGTTCCATTGTTTACGTTTTTGCGGACCCTTTCTCGAGTGTATTTACTCCATA
This sequence comes from Modiolus philippinarum, assembly GCA_002080025.1. Lineage (NCBI taxonomy): Eukaryota > Metazoa > Mollusca > Bivalvia > Mytilida > Modiolidae > Modiolus > Modiolus philippinarum. The sequence goes on along the minus strand of MJUU01046954.1, from coordinate 157,838 downwards.
TCCTAAACTTATTAGGTTTGAGCAAAGCTGATTGTTGAAGGCCCTATGGTGACTTTAACACGTTGTTCCATTGTTTACGTTTTTGCGGACTTTTTCTCGAGTGTATTTACTCCATATCCTTTCATTCTTTATTATAATTTTTTGTGCAGGGGTGTTACTGTTCATTCTTTGTTTCTTTTATGAATCCGACATATTTATTTCAGAAAATGCTTGATAATTATACATGATTAAAGCTGCATTGGTTAGGAATTTAAATGAAACAAACATGCATAAACAAACATACAGGTTGTATTATTGTAATATATTTACTATGCGCTTCGTATGGTATATACCATTCACTTGCTATACGTGCATCTTTGATCCCTGTGTTCTATACAGTATTGTTATAACCAGTTATCCAGCCTATTGAAATGAAAATTCAAGACTGGACGACTTTTTCCTAATTTTCATTTCCTCAATTAATTTTCTTCAATTTCGTTCACTTCATTAATTTATTTCACTCCAAATCCACAGTAAATTTGCCAAAATCAATACGTTTACAATAAAATCAGGAATAATGGCAATTACAACCCTCCGTAACTCAAATGTAGTCTTATTTGAGGAACCAGTTTACTTGGCAACATGTTACAAAACAATTGATATTCTATGTGAAAAGTAATCAAATCTCTATACATTACGTAATGACAACTCACAATCTTTTAAGCCAAATGAAAAAAGGTATTCAGAGATTTGAAATTTATCAAAATTGAAGATGTTAACTGGAAGCCATTTTTCAATGATGGTGATAAGACACTAAGGTGTGTAGTTAAAATGAAGTGTTTTATTTGTTTTTTGACGCAATAAAAGCTTGCTAAAGCTAATGGGGTCAGATTACACACACAAAAGGAAGCCCGATTTCATCATAAAAAAATGAAGATTAAGCCAGTTTAATATATGTTTGAATAAGTTGAAATTCCAGTACTATAAAATTGATTTTAGCTATTTCTAACATGTACAGATGAACTTTTCCCTTGATTTTTGTGGACGCACCCAGTATTATTCCTCACGTGAAAGATGTATCTTTTATTAATTTATAAGACTTGTGCTGATAAAAGAACAAGCATATACATGTAGAGTATGTTTTTGTCGGACAACGGATGACATTAAAGTGTAGCGTTCGATATCTAGCGATGAATCCTGCTCAAACTGGTAGTCGAGGCCGTCTTGAACTTACTATGACTGTATGGTTGTTGAAAGCCTTGTGGTGACTTCAAGATGAGGAACTACAATGAAGGCGTTGTTAAATTTTCTTCGTTCTACCATATGCATGTATTTGAAGATACATTGTGCATTTACTCCATATTCTTTGATTGTTTATATGTTAAAATAGACAAACACAGTAAAATAGAAACTTATCTATCTAAAATATTAAGGTATATAGGCTCTTGTGTATGAATAATATTAACTAGTATATATCTACTAGAAAGAGATGATGATGTACTGTCGCTTCAGTACACGCTTGTACTGTCGCTTCAGTACACGCTTGTACTGTCGACTCAGTACACACTAGAGGCTAATTGTTGTGCTTTTCTGAAACATGTTCCACCAAATGCTATCCAACATATCATTTAATGTCATAGTTGTGCATTTTCTTTCTTTTCCCTTCTTTGTGTAATTTCTTTTCACCATGTCTTTTCAGAACTTGTAACCGAGATATTAGTATTCAGATATATTATTGGCTTTTAGATAAGCTTCAAGTGACATTCAATATCTTCTTTTTCTTATTTATATTCTTTTTCTCTTTTTTGAATTTTTGGTTCAATAGTGGTTTTTGTTGAAGTTCGACGTCAAATGCAAATGAGTCGTATTTCACACTATTCCTGCTTACTTAAAACTAATGTCAGCATTGTGGAATAATTGTTGAAGTCCAGAATAGTACCTGATCATACATTGAGAAAATACTGAATTTGTATTTGTGTTCGTAATAAATCTGTTCTATTTAACAAAAAAGTCTTTGTGGTTCATGGAGATAAAATGTGCTTTGTATTGGATTTGCCATAATGTGCTTCTATACTCCTTACAGTGACTAATCACTGTTAAGACATAAAGTTTATACGTAAAGCTGATGAAAATAGTTAAATATTCAAAGAAATGTTAAAAGCTGCGTTGTAAAACGTTTTACAATTTGAGTTTTTGCAATTGCAATTAAGGAAAACATTATCTTTAAAGTTGCCTTTGTTATAAATACAAATGTGTCTTTACTTTAGAGACTTGTTTTGTATTATACAATAGAGGAGATAACGATGAAGAATGATCTGTATTCTAATATGGATTGTTCATGAAGATTGATTTGATCAAAACCCATTGCATTTGAATAGCAAATTGAGTTTGTTTTTACGTCTTGAATAGATAAATACTTAAACGTTCGAAGAATGCCAATATCATTGTGTGTTCTCGGCACAAAACGGTTATTTGGAAAGAAGATGTTTGGTATGGCTTTCCCATTAACATTTATACACCTTTAACATTTCTATGTGCACATTAGATATACCTAATTTGTTGTTCTGGAAATCATTTTCGCATCCAGTCTATCAAATAGGTGAACTAGTTAACTTCGAACGCTTGGATGCCATTGAAACGTTTCTATAGAAATACACACAAAACCTGTAAATATAGACACTACTTTGAACGATGATATTGATAGAAATGCCGTAAAAACTTTCTCTGTCGCAATGTTGGCTTCTTTAACATCCTATCTCGCACCTGTCTGGTGGCTTCATCATAGAAGTTTGTTGGGTGATAAGTCAGGCATCACTTCACCCATACTTTTTACTATACAGATAATATAAAGGTGATGAAACCGTGTTGTTAGTATTTGGCACATCAGTTTTACAGATTCTTGTTTAAGCTTCAATAAAAACGTTCTCATTGTTAACATAATTCTTCTTTCACAAGAGAATGGTACAAACAATGAATAATACGGTAACTGATTTGTTTCAGGGTAGTTTGGAAGCAAATATATCTGAAAACAAGAAACCAGTCAATCGTAACTGAAAGTTCAGTTTCCCATTCCCATTCCACTCCTTAGTCAATCGCTGACTCTTCTAGAATAAATTGGTTGTATTAGTTTTGTGAATATTTCATCTTTTTTTTTCTTATTTACGGTGACACACCAATTTCAAAACCAATAATTTACGTTAAGTATGTCTTTGTCACCACCCATTTCACACTGTAAGTGATGTTGCCGAAATCGGTAAAAAATAACAGGATATGGAGTAACTGCACACGAGACAACATCTCTACAAATGCATGTTAAAATCAAGAAATGAAACAACGTTTTTATTGTTGTTCGTCATCTTGAAGTCACCATGATGCATTCAACGATAAGCATTGCTCATACCTAACAGTAAGTTCAAGACGGCCCCTAGCACCGGTTTGACCGGAATTCATTGTTATATAACGAGCAACGGTACATCCATGTTTTACTTTACCCGTTGTGTGTATAGTTGGGAATTCTTCTTTTCTGTTCTGTTTGTGATGAGTGAAATACTAAAGCTTCACGATTGTGATCATTATCATAAAGTATTGTAATTCAAGTGAAAAATATGCTTTAAACTCTCGACAGTAAAATGGAAAATGCTCTTCTTCATGCGTGTTGCTTCTGCGAATTACAACCACAAAAATTTTTCCGCATTGCAAGTAGTAATGCATTTTCTCCCCGTATCAAAATGTGATGAACATGCCTTTTCACTACATGTATTTTGTTTTCTATGTTATAATTACATTCTTTTATACTCTGTCTATATTTTCTGTGTGTTTGCAGATTACACTGCTGTGTTTCCCGTTCATATTCTTCTCTCCTGGTGTTCTAAGATCAATTGATTCTTGATAGGCTTGTGTAAAGTTTTATAAGTAATTATAGGATTTTCTCTTATCCAGCTTCCTATTGCTACAAGCAAATACCATTTAAAAATAAATTTTATCTTATTAATGCCAGGAGGTTTTCGCAACCAGACAGGAACGTAATTGGAGAAAATAAAGATGTCCCTGATGTTAACTTTCATTAAATGCAACATGTATATAATTAACTTCAATTATACAGTTTATCATAAGTAAATCAATGTCCGACTGATGTTTTTGCTTTTGAGGATTAAAATTTACATATTTACGACATCATCTGAATGAGAAATGCAAGCTGTATACGAACATGTCCGCTTTGTGGTGTTCTTTTCAATAGTACATTGAACATTTGAACGGAAGTTTTTGGTTTACTTAGTAGCTCTGGGATTATGTTGTCGCTACTTTATACATTAATAGCGTTTATTAGATAATTTTCTTTATGGGGTTTTCTACGATCTTCCAAAAATATCCGATTGTCATGATGTTTAAGCATTAAAGTTGCTCTTGGGAAATACAAACTTATTACAATTTGTAAATGAAATGTACAACAAGCGTATGGATATTGCTCGTGTATCATTAATTAGGGCTTTGTTTATGTTGTCTTAACCATATGTTATGTAATATAACCGTGCCAGTTTACAATTCTAATTTTACAGCAGAAATAATACTGTCAAAATTAGTTTATTTTGATTTAGAAGATAAATTGCTTAATTAAGAAACAAGTTCTTATTAAATCTGAAAACCCCACAACATAGAAAACACCGGAGTTTTGTTTAATATCCCTAGCAGTTTTTGATCGATATCATCGCATCAGACCTTTCCATGACAAAGTATATCTAAGTGTACTTTGCAATAAAGTTGTGTTGCAAGTGAATGTAATTTGTGAAAGTATAAAGTTACTCTTTAAACCCCACGCGAAAGGATATTGAAATTCAATGACAAAGGAAAGCACAACAGACTTGCAACAAGTAAGGCATACAGCAGAAATAAAACAATTATGTCGTAAAATCAAGACAATGAGGCTTGTCTCTTATTGAACAACAATGCCCCAGACTGAAAACGGGTTGGTGTTGTTGTTTGGTCTAGAAATTGATTGCTCATCTTGCTGTTCTTCGGTATGTATCGTCCTTTATGAAGGAAACATATCCGTCTTTATGTTTCAAATGAAAGTGACCTGCTAAATCATAAAAGCCCAAAAGACTGCTGCGTTGCCATAAGTCTGCAGTATTTGTGAACTATGCGTCCTTTCTAATTTGTTGTCGTCTTTGATATACGTTGTGTTTTATAGATGACTCGGTATGACAACCATCATCATAGAAAGTTATTAAACAAGTTGTACCCAAATCAATATTTGAATGTTATTTTAGAACTTCATCAATACTTATCACGAAGATGTCGGCTTTATTTAGATCTGATTGATGGTTATGCCTCAGTTAATGAACTTTGCTATACAATTTGATTAAAGATACACTTTGATTCGGAAAGAATCGTGCACTTTCGTTTTTATAATGTAGCGATAGCAAGATAGTATGAACACTGTCTTAGATTGAAGACGTGAAATCAGAATTAAAATGGACAGCAATATTTCGTGCAGTGAAACCATTTGTAAAATGTGTATGAAAACTTGCAGAGTGCAACCCGAATGCACTAAAAAGAATTATAAAAGTTTCATTTGTGTCATTGCAATACATATATTGTCTCGCGAGACATAGGCGTGCAAAGTCTGACGGCGACGGCGGTGGCGGCGGCGGCGGCGGCGACGGCGTAAACTCAAGTTATTATATAGAAGCCTTTGATGTAGGAACTTTATATTTGGTCCATAGGTAGCTTACGGCGCACCCTATCTGTCGGACCTTGACCTATATTTCGCGGTCCAGTGACCAGGTTAAGTTTTTTTGCTTAAGTCCATTTCTCAATAACTACTAGCTAGAAGTCAATGATATTTGGTATATAGCTTGGTCTTGGTTAGTACATGTCAGTCTGCCATATGGCTTTTGACCTTGACCTCAATTTCACGGTCCAGTGACCAGGTTAAGTTTTTTTGCTTAAGTCTGTTTCTCAATAACTACAAGCCATAGGTAAATGATTTTTGGTATATAGCTTGGTCTTGGTTAGTACATGTCAGTCTGCCATATGGCTTTTGACCTTGACCTAAATTTCACGGTTCGGTGACCAGGTTAAGTTTTTTTGCTTAAGTCTGTTTCTGTGACCAGGTCAAGTTTTTTGCTTAAGTCTGTTTCTCAATAACTACAAGCCATAGGTCAATGATATTTGGTATATAGCTTGGTCTTTGTTAGTACATGTCAGTCTGCCATATGGCTTTTGACCTTGACCTCAATATCATGGTTCGGTGACCAGGTTAATGTTTTTTTGCTTAAATCTGTTTCTGTGACCAGGTCAAGTTGTTTGCTTAAGTCTGTTTCTCAATAACTACAAGCCATAGGTCAATGATATTTGGTATATAGCTTGGTCTTGGTTAGTACATGTCAGTCTGCCATATGGCTTTTGACCTTGACCTAAATTTCACGGTCCATTGACCAGGTTTCGTTTTTTTTGCTTAAGTCAGTTTATCAATAACTACAAGCTGTAGGTCAATGACATTTGGTATATGGCTCGGTTTTGGTTAGTACATGTCAGTCTGCCATATGGCTTTTGACCTTGACCTCAATTTCATGGTCTAGTGAACAAAGTTGAGTGTTTCTGATTAGAATAGTTTCTTAATTACTGTAAGTGGTATGGTTATAATATTTGGCTCGTAGGTTGCTCTTGAGTAGTACATGACTGTTGTAGCGACAAACAGGGACGGGCGAGACATCTATTAGGGTCCACTCTTGTGTTACATTATTATTTACGATCTAGTACGTTTTTTTTTTTCAAATGAGATCTTTTATTGTTATAACATAAATATATATATACATGTGTACGTGTCTATAATTTTAATCTAACAATGCCATTGTAATTTACATTCTCAAAATCATCTGACTGACAGATTGAATTTTCGGTTGACCCATGACTGGATTCCAACCTTCAACTCTTTGTACATCTTCGGCACAGCGCCTAGCATGTTGACCAGAGGTGATACAAATAGACTATCTCCAGTTCCTCAAAAGAAGAATTTTCGATAGCCTAGTGTAACCTTTCCATGTCGGAATTAATATCACATGGTCTCCATACACGATGTTTATATATATGTTTTTATTTCAGTGATAAAAGTGGATCGTTACATTATTTCTCTAATTTTCATTTTAACATATCGCACTCGAATCGGATGGTTACTGCAGACATACTAGCTTGCCTTCGAAACATTATAAATATTGCCATCTTATGTTTCTGTGAAATGCCATTTCAATTATATAACATCACCAATAGACAAAAGTTTGATTATATAACATCACCAATGGACAAAGGTTAATATGTTCACAGTATTACATTTTTACAAGAAACTAATTAATTCTTCTTTTGTACCTAGAATAACTCATCGTATTTAACTGGCTCCAAACGTGATAGGAATAGCCGGAAATTAAATTAATTTTAAAAAATGCTAATGATGATACACAGAAGAGACACTAGTTGTCGGAATGATCATTTAAGAAATTGAATTTACTGCAGTTTGGAATTTCTTTGTTTTAAAATATTTATAACACATTATACGAATAACTCGAAGATGAAATTTATGTTGGAATATGCAGAAATTAAATTTACAGTAACAACGGTATTTAGTTATTTATTACCACTGGGCGAGTACTGTTTGTCCCCACGGGTATTCACCAAACCAGTAGCCAATACTTAGGTGCTGGACCGAAAACCGATTATATTTTGAAACTTGCAATTTCTAAATTTAACAAAAATTTGTTTAAAACTAAGGCGTATCTCCCTCATGCATGGCTCTGTACTTAGCTGAATTTTTTGGCTTTTCTGTTTAGATCCTTTGGTTATTTGTTATCTGTACTTTTTTTTATGAATTTCCAATTGTTTTGATGTGATCTGCACTGCAGACACATAAGTTGTCGAAATGTGCAAATGCGGAAACCAAATTAACAGTCACTTCAGTATTTTGTTATTTAACCTTCTTCTCTATTCCTACGATAATCTGAATAGGTGACAAGGTATATAAATATTGATAAAATTATTAAAACTGAGCTGGAAATATTTCACTAAAAATTACTTTTAATTTTGATTCATAAAACTTTGTAAGAATGAACTTTACTGAACTGGAGTTTTCAATTAACGAAAAAAAAAATTTAAGCATTCCAAAATAAAACCTTTTATTTTGCTATTTCACTTCAGTTATTAAAACTTGCTATTTTAGTTTTATGAATTCCATTCCAAAATAAAACCTTTTATTTTGCTATTTCACTTCAGTTATTAAAACTTGCTATTTTAGTTTTATGAATTCCGATATATTGATTGCTAATTAATACCTGTCATCTGTAGTCCAACGTCTTCGGAACTTCCCGCTGATTTTAGTTTTACAGTTAATGGACAGACCTAGTAAATGTAAAAATCATTTCCATTAAGAATTTCTTATTTCAAATTGAATTTTGCGCATTTAATGACAGAAAATATATTTTTGTTCACACCATAACGGTATAATAATGTCGCACTAGCAAAAACGAACTATACTTTTCCATAATCATAAAAACAATATTAATTCATATTTATCGAAAGAAAGGAGTCTTAGATCTTTCTAAGCGATAATATTTGACAAACACAGTTTTTCCATTTTGAGGAAAAAGGCATCCCACAGGCCATTTTTATGTAATGCATTTGTTATCTCGCACCAGTAACCTAATCAATGTCTTATCACAAACCAAAACTGATGCAGTTTTGCCATAACGTATTTGTCCAATCTTATTAAAATACCGATTTTTGGCGTACGCTACTCAGTAAGATTGGTATTTGTCACAATTAACCAAAATATAACAGTACTTCTTTTGATCACAAAAAGGCATGTAATTCTCTCATTGTTTTTACTTTGCCAAGCGGTTCAGGACAGTTAACAAATGATGTAAATAGTTTTGCTTGATATATCAAGACGCTGCACTGTGGCCCATGTTTTGCAATATTTCACATTTCTTCTCTAGCATGCTACGATCATTTATATATCTGAAATACAGACGTGCCACAAGAAACCGGATTGGTATTAGCTTTCTAATTGTACCGTTCAAAACCTACTCATTGATTGTGACTTATATTTTTGTATTTTTTTTTAAAGAACGGTAATTTATGAGCACAAGTCTTAAAAAAGATTGATGTGTAATGTATGATAAAGGTTGTACTAGAACATCGCTGGTCAACTAGAACTCATTCAGTTTTCTGAGTATTTACTCATAATGGGTGACAGAGAAGCAGTGCATATTAATATAAAAGTGTTTTATGTAATCCAAAAGAAGATCAAACCGACCCGAGGGAGCACTATTAATAATTACGCGATATCATGAATAGAAATTAAAAAAGGGATCGTATTTTGCTGTATTTGAAAATTGTAAAGATAACATGTTTGAAAAGTTCTAGAATAACAAAATAAATCAAAGTGTATGTTATTTGGCTTTCGCTGTTGCCTAACATTTTTTGAAGGAAATACTCTTGTGTCAAATCGATAATAACGATATCTAAAAATCCAATACAATGACGATAAACTTAATTCCTATATGCTTTGAAATGAAGAAACTTTGTATACTCAGATATAGTACTCTACAGAAAAATTTCTGACCAAATCCGTACATTTACCCCATTTCCTTTCTTTTTCATAAAATTCAGAAAGGATAACTGACGACTTCTCATCTCAGCTTAGTCTACATTTGTACATAATGACATGTAAAATTCATAATTGCTTTAATAGTTTTGAAAACGACACAATTTTTAACCCTTTTAACCTTGCAGTTTCAAAAATATCTAATTGCAGTTTCAATATATCTAAGATATTTTTTGATTGAAAGTGAAGATGGCTGAGATAGCGAAGCTAGGGAGATCGAATGATGCTTTGAATAGCTGCGTTTATAAGCCAGCCCCTACCCCATTGATCTCTTTTCAATTTTATTTTAGTTTGCATTAGATAATCCATACAACTTTGGTAATAACGTACCATAGCGTATCATGCAACCATATATAACTAACTTGGTACATGGAAATAACCGACCGAGATTTCTCATTCACGTTCAAGATTGCAACATGCATTATTATAACAATGGAAGCATTTAGAGTAAATGCACATGCATATCTTTGGGACAAAGTCTAAACAAATACATAATAAAACCAAGCAATGGAACATACAACGATTTTATTGTTGTTCTTCGCGTACTTATAAACGCCATTTTTTTGTATGATGTAAATGTGAAAGCAGCATCAAACCTTTTCCCGCCTTTTTCTTCAATTGCTTTCAATTCCTAAGCTTGTGTAATTCATTTAAAAACCAAATATTAAATGATTTTCTCTTTTTGTATGCATATAGAGTATTCGTCGTGTAGGAAATCCATAAAGTTACATAAAGATACTTCAATATTCAAGTCATCTTTTAAAATTGAATTTAGAAGCCAGTTAACAAAGTATGGTAAACTATCTTGAACATTAATTAGGACGTTTTAGCAATGATCAAGTCCTCTGTGGCGTATTAGTTTTTGTTCAAACCGTTGATAACAACTCTGGAGAATTCATAGTGTTATCAATCATAGACAAATTATCAAAATAATATCTTCTCACTTTATCACTTCATATTGGCAAATAGAATACAGGGAGTTAAGCAGAGGTAATAGCTGATTATGTACTGTATGGGATTTGGATGTTGAACAAATTAAATCTACTATTGGTAATTTGGTGCTATGGATATTTCTGCTTTAAACTGTTGTAAAGAAATGCGGAATTAAAGGCCACATTTAATAGATCGAGCATACTAATTATTGATTAGCCAAGCACTGAATACAAAACTCTAGTTCAGGCACTATTGAAGAATTTCAATGAATCTTAAATAGTTTTTCAAAGCAGAGTTATTTAATTATTTTATAAGATCAACGCAGAAATTGACTTCAGAAAAAATAGAATAAAAGAAAACAAAACTAACTTCGATTTGTTTTTTTCCCTTTCTTAAAGAGTCAATTATAAACCAGCATTTTTTATCCTAATTTTCTGCTGAACTCAAAACGAATAAAATATTCTGAACTTCTATTTTCAGCCATTTAACATAAGCAGGACCGAATGATTCAGTTTGAAAACCAATGAAATTCATTTAAGATGCCCTTATAAACATTATTTCTACTTTTTTGACCCCAGAAAGCATTCAAAAGTAAATCGAACCACAAAGACATCAGCCCTTCAGAAACGGACGAAACACATTCATAAATGTCTGGAAAACGTCTCTTTCATATGAGTATTTTATGTTTAAGAATTTACAATATATACCAATACACAAAATATCATACGGTCAAAACCAAATAGAAATGCTATAAATCTAACGATCACTTAAATTACAACCCCAGTAAATGTATAGCTACCTTAATTTAGCTTTTAAGAGACTTAGATCTAATTTAGGTAGACTCAGCTGTATTTTACATTGGGAAATGTTCTAATGTCCGTGATATTCATTTGAAATGTCATGTTCCAATAAAAGATAATTAATAAAGCGACCAAAGTGCCACAAAATTATAATGGAAAAAGTAAGGTGTTCCAGAAACGCCTGTACAAAACACCTTTACCCTTTTAAGTCCGTATGTCCCACCTCGTTGTTTACTCAGATCTGAGAATTACAGTTTTACATTTTAATATTACAGTTTAAGATAACCTAGGTAACGCATTCATATTACAGTCCATGATTACCTTAGTTACGTCTTCATTCCAGACTCTGACTGCAACAGTTTCAAATCACTTATTTTTGGTTAAAATTAAGGATTATCTCCCTTGCATAGATTTGTTGTTATTATATTTAGAACTTATAGGAATTTGTTCTCTAACAGCCTTTAAACATGATCTCCAAATGTTTTGACCTGATCTGCACTGAAGAGACACAAGTTGTCCAAATGGCCATATGCAGAAACTAAATTCTAACCAACTTAGATATTTACTTATAAAGATAACGTTTTCATTTCAGATTGTTCTTTTACACGTTAAAGGTAACGTACATTTCATTTGCATTTCAGACTGGAATAACACTTATAAACTACCAGTGATGGTTTTTGTACACGGAGAGTCATACGAAATTGGGACCGGAAATGCTTATGAGGGGAGTGTACTCGCAAGTTATGGAGAAGTTATAGTTGTGACTGTCAATTACAGATTGGGGGTTTTAGGTAGGAATTTAATGTATGTTTTTGTGTCACTGTCGATAAATGTACTGCTTAAAATTTGTATAGCTAATTTATTTTAACAATCTTAATCGGAGTAAACCATCAAGTATGTTGACTAGATTCTTACATTACATTAAATAAAAGAATTATTGTAAACTAAAAAGAAGGTATATTTCAACACGATGTAGTTGTATTTGTTATTTACAGAAATTACAAAAAAATATGCTTCAATTTTTTTTGTTTTGTTTTGTTTTTTTTTTTTTTTACTTTGTTTGTTTTTTTTTTATTATTGGTTTTGCTTTCTTAGCTGTGTCCTTGCTTTTTGTGTCATTGTGTCATTGTGTCATTTGTGCCTTTTAGTTATGTTTAAACTTTTAACAAAGCGATCTGGTTAGAACTTTTGTTACAACGTTTTCCCCCTAAAGTTAGGGGGCGACCAACAGAAGACAACCTAAGTCTTCGCAAAGACAAAAAAAATTCCAAGTTCGATTAATGTTTTTCTCTCTTAAGTAGTAAATCATTTGTAATCCCTTACAGCTAGATCATGTCTACTCTACGTGCTTATGATTTACTGTAATGGTACGTGTTGTAATAATTTACCCTTAGATCCACGAAAGGCAGCTGTAGAGATTACATATTTCTATCATGCTATTATTACATATTATATATTGGTATTACTTTATACATGACATTTTCCCAGTCTGTCTTCTGATTTTAATTTAAAAAACCAACGAGATATCTAAAATGTCTAGATGAGAAATAAAATATGAACTTGAAATTGTTCTTTTGCTTCCATATTAACTTGTTAGAGTTGTCTGTTTTACAAGCATTATCGCAGGCATGTTGTTTAAGGAAATTTAGATGGGACAGGGAGAATTTTGAGATATTTGTAATAATTCACCAATGCGATAAGAAGTGCGAAAAAGACAAATATAATTTGGAGTCGCCATCATTTAAGTCCAAACTGTGGCTTTGTCGTTGAAAATTCAAAATTTTCACAATAAATTACAAAACTTAAGTCTCATGTTCATTGTCATTTCATTTGAAATTATCTCCCATTACAAATATTTTACAGTACAAACATCTCTTTGTCGTTGCAGTCAGTCGTTCAATCACCATACATCAATTCAAAAGCACAAAGCATTAAAAATATTTAAATCAGATGGATATTCATATACTATTTCATTCCTACGAAAAAGTTTAAGTAAAGCTGTGTGATTCTGAAATTATCAAAAAAGCTGTAATTTAGTTCTTGAATAAATATATTTTAGGCTTTCTTAGCACCGGTGATCAGGAAGCCAGTGGTAACTATGCATTGTGGGATTTGTTTGCAGTTATTAATTGGATAAATGAAAATATAGGACAGTTTGGTGGTGACGCCAACAGGGTTACGCTTTTTGGACATGGGTATGGTGCTGCACTGGTGAACATACTGCTGCTTTCACCAATGGTGTCTAGTAAGTAATTAGTTGAACAAATCATCTTAAACCAAATTTTGGGTTCTGTGTGAGCCTTTCTTCAACTTTCGATTTATGTCGTTCCCTCTACAACTAAACTGTGTTTTTGTCCTCTATCGGATTTGACTTTACTAACGGAGTTGATATGTTCAATACGGCGGGTGTCTTATAAGAAGCAGAGATGCATACTCTATCGGTACACCTGATCTCAACCATGATTTTTGTTGGGTCCGTGTTGTTCACCGTACTCAAGTGTTGTCCTTGTTTTTTAGTGTTTCCGATGTTGCCGTTGTCCATGGATTGTTCGCTCTTTTGAATGACGGTTCGGTTCTCACTTACTTTGTTGTATTAAATTAATTAGAACTTAAAGAGTCAAAAAGTATATAAAAACATCCTAAGATACTCACTGCAATTTCTGTATTTTGATATTTATTACCATTAGACAGATGCCTCTTTTGGTGGACTGATGGTGTCTTAGGGTAATATGTTATATCTAAGCGTAAACAAATTCAACAAAGAAATACATGGGTCTTCCTGGCACAAAATTATGTCCTGAGATGAATCTTGGATTCATTTTAAATCTCTGCCTATCGATTTTCTACTCCTTTCGATTTTAGTCCCCCGATCATAATCGGATTAAAATTACACTAAAAAGGCATAAATATTTCGGAAATGTAATAAAGAAGCAGAACTAAGAACTAAGTTTTCAATTTTGAAACTTTCAAAAACATCGATTTTTTCTATGTTTAACTTCCCACGAGAATCGAAGATTCGGGGGCATATAGTTTTTGGTCTGTCTGTTTGTTTTCTGTTTTTGTGCAAAAACTTTGGATGTATCTTTTGAATGGTAAGTGATAGCACTTTCATATTTTGCACGTGTATTCCCTGTGATAACCCTATCAAACGAGAAGTTTTGACCTTATGACATTGACCTTGGCATGTGATGGACTTTTTGAAAAAGAAATAATATCTTTTGGATGGTAACTAGTATGACCTTCATTTTTTTTAGCATGCGGTTTCCTGGTGGAAATATCTTTTGATTGGTACTCGAATATTTGACCTTGTGACCTTTACCTTGGCATGGGAACAACTGCATAAAAGCTGTAACATTTTGTATTTATTTTGAACCGGGAGTGATAGGGCTTTGATATTTTGCCTGTTTATTTTTTTATTTTTTGTGGGGAGACCTGTCAATTTCTCTAGACTATATAGTCGAGCACACTTTTACTACAAATATTTCCCGCTATGCTTAGAAATGAGGGAAAAAATGAAATTGCAATTGTTTTTCTTGTGTGTCTTTAACTCGGAAGTTGTTTTTCTTTATCAATATTCAGTCACATAAGGTATAGAACATAAACAGCACGAAAAAATTGTACCACTGACATGACTGTGTCAGCTTATGAAATAATAACTGAAAATCAGAAATTATTTGATTACAAGCACGATATTTTGCGAACAAATGTTAGGAAATAAGGATATCCGTTGCTACCGCTGATACCAAGACAAAAACAATTACTTCTACTGTCAGAAAGTATAACACGAGAGACTTAATAGATTAAGTTGTCAAATATAAACTAGTAATTGTTGATTCCGTTAACATTTAAGTGTGATTTTCTGGATGCCAGCTGTCGGGGAATTAAAATAAAAAGGTATTTTGTGTCGCACGAATTTTCATTACTAAAAGGTCGTGTCCTTGTCTGCTGGTTTGTAGGCTGTTGTATTCTTGACATTTATTCCTGACAAACATGATCCCACAGAAAAGTTCTCAGTAAATCTTGGTTAATTATAGGTTTTTTGGTCGTAGATCTCTGAAAGTATTTAGTACCAAGGGACCGTTTTATCAAAGGTTGTAAGTCGTAATGTTGATCGTAAGTCACCTATAAAATTTTGTTTAAAAACTAAGGGGTATCTCTCTCTTGCATAGTTCTGTCCTTAGCTGATTTTGGCTTTTTTAACTATAGATCTAATTGGTTATTTGTTCTCTATCAATTTTTACACGTATTTTGGTTAATGGCCTTCCAAATGTTTTTGAAATTTTCTTCACTGAGGAGACATAAGTTGTCGAAATGGGCATCTGCAGTAACAAAATTCACACTAACTTCGGTATTTTGTTATTTATAACTTTTGTTAGTTACGAATATCGTAAGACGTAAGTTCTCTAGTAATCCGACGTCGTCCTGGTCCGTAGCATCAGTAGGATCTCGCCCATCAAAAGGCCCAGGGTTATTTGTGTGATTTTTTGTAGCTGTGAAAAATGATTCTGAGACTGTAACAGTATAACTTTTTTCTATTTTTGAAAAATGTTGTCGTTAATTTATCTAGAAAAAAGACAAATCAATAATGGAGATGTTCTAATATATACATATTGTCTTTGGATGAAAGTAATATAGGATAGATTATTACTCTAGTTAAAAACTATGAGGGTGATTCTTTTTTTCATCGAATGTGATAATCGTTGGAACAGTTTCATCCAGGGGTAATTTGCATTTTTCTATATTGAATGCGTTGTGAGTTGAACACTGTTTCACTACCTTGTCATAGTGTTACAATATAAGTCTGATTAAATAAATGTAAATAGTTTATGACAAAGCTCTTTTACTATCTTAATATTTATCTGAAAAAAACTCTCCATCGTTAGAAATAGATCGGCTAATGAAAAATTCGCTAAACTAATGAAATGCCCTTCGTCTAATGAAATAATCGGACAATGTAAAACATATGCACAAAGTATTATAAATTGCTTTTCATTTCTTGTTTTATTTCAGCCCGACTTATACAAAGAGCAATATTGCAGAGTGGATCAGCGTTGAGTCCTTGGGCCATATCATTTGACGCTGTTTCATGTACGCAGTGGCTGGCGGTTAATGTTAACTGTTCAGAATATTTAAACAACTCAAAAAAATTAGTAAAATGTTTACGTAATAAAACTGCTACAGATCTTGTAGAACATGTGCCTTTACCTCCTAAATATTACTCATGTTTTGCACCAACTCCTGGAAATGGACAAATGTTTCCTGAAAGTGTGAGACAGCTTCTTAAGCCAGAAAAAGATACATTATTTTCCAAAATTCCAGTGATGTTTGGAGTTACACGAAACGAAGCATACTCTTACCTTAAACAACGTGAACTTGTAGAAGGTATCACTAAAGAAAGAAAAGCTCAAATCATTCGCACTTTTGTACATAATCTTTATAAATTTCACAGGCAAAAATTGTATGAAATTATAGATTTTCAGTACACGGAATGGAATAAGGAACAAGATAAAAATACAATTCGAGACAATGTGATGGACATGTTAAGTGATGGGTTATATGTTGCGCCTCTGGTGGAAATGGCTCAAGAGCACGCTAAGCGTGGTGCAGATACGTACTTTTATAATTTTGGATATTCGACACAGTCCGAAGATTTTCCTCAGTGGTCAAGTGGTGTGCATGGCGACGAACTTCCGTACGTTTTCGGGGCACCTCTTGTCGATGGAATTTCACCATTCCCAAGTAGTTACACTAAAAATGAGAAAAAATTAAGCGCTGCAGTAATGCGTTTCTGGACAAACTTTGCAAAATCTGGGTAAGATTAAAACTTTTAAAATATAACTAAGAATGTTAGTAATCAATTTATACGGCATAATTGAAAAGGGTAGTGACTGCATTTTTGTAGATATTTACACCATCTGTTGACTTGCCACGAATGATTGATTGATTGAACTATGAATATTAACAATTTATATACATAACGGACTATCAGTTGATGAGATGGATGGCCCTTGATTGCCCATATGAAATTCACAATATTGAAAACACGTTACCTGAAATCCGTATCAAGTATTGAGTCTAATTCATCTTTTCTCAACAACTAAATACATGGACTCATGTTAAAGAGATCAAACAAAACAAAACAAACCAATAAACAAACAATAAAAAAACCAAACCAACAAACAAACAAAAACAATACTTATTTTCAAAGAATGTATAACAATAACGAATCTTACAAATTTAAGGCTGTGCAAAACTGTCAAGTAAATAACCAAGGTTAATCACAAACAACACGATTGGTTTCTTGCTTGATTCCCTGAATCTTAATTGTATAAAATGTCAGAGTATCTCACTTGTGGTAGGCTCTGTCCTTAGCTGATAATGAGTGTCACTTTTTGAATTTCAAATTTTTTGCTACTCTTTCAGTTCCTTTTTTATCTTCCAAATATTTCTGTATCAACTGAAGAAACATGAGTAGGCAACATGATCCATAATTCTTATTATCTGCAGTTTCAATGTTTTGTTGGGATACAGTACTGAATAATAGTTATATTATCTGTAAGTAGTATAACGGGTTACCCTAGAACACTTTTGGCGAGGAGCCCCATAGTGCATTCTTTGTAAAATATTTTCATTTTCCCTCAATTTTCCTTAAAATATGCAAATTAGTTCAGGAGGGAATTTTTGTGCTAATATAGAGGGCGCTGCAATCGTTATTGACGAGGTGCTAACTGTATCATTGACCTTTTGGCCTGTATTATCACTGGTTTTGCCTAATGGTCTCGCCCTACCTGTATCCAGGATACTTTGATAGGTCTCGCCTTCTACTCTGGTCTCGCCCTTCTTCTGTCCATGTCCACTGGTCTCGTGTTTATCCCAGCTATGACCTTGCTTTTACCCTAACCCTAATCCAATTTTACTACACTCTACAATCCAGTGACTGAACCCTTTTGTTATAGTGTTGTACTTTAGTGTATTATTAACCTTTGACCTCGTTCTGAATGCCTTGCCTTTGACTTCGACTTCATCAGTCCAGGTGTAGTCACTGGTCTCGCCCTACAACTATCCAAGGTACTTTCCTAGGTCTCGCCTTCTACTTTACCTTCTACTTTGGTCTCGCTCTAGTTCTGTCCATGATGTTGCCATTGGTCTTTAACCCAGCTTTAGCCTCGCTTTTACCCTAACTCTAATCTATTGTTTACTACACCTTTTATTATTGTCTCTACAATCCAGTGACTTAACCCTTTTGTTATAGTATTTGGCTTTGACTTCACTAGTCCATAGTGTTGTCACTGGTCTCGCCCTTCCTCTATTAAG